>JBAMJV010006328.1:0-122914 GCA_037951105.1 Echinarachnius parma | reverse complement strand
AACTTCAATTTCGTCTATATTGTCGACCAATTTCACAAAAAGTACATTCAATTTAGTCGTTCGTCACGCATTTTCGTCGATTACAATTCAAATTCGTCGGTCACAGTTGCTGAACACATCTGTGACTGACGAATTTGAATTGTACTGGACGAAAATGTGTGACAAATGACTAAACTTGAATGGACTTTTTGTGAAATTGGTCGACAATAGACGAAGTTGGCATTGGCACATTCTCGGCTTCTCGGGACGAAATTGAATGACAAAAGTGTTAAAATGAATGGGAAAACCTATATTATAGGCTATCTGATTTATATATACAAAAAACATCAATACATTTTTAGAGTTGTGTTGGGTTAGAGCGATGAAAAGAGCATCTTACAATAAATGCTTTCATATTTGTATTTTGAATCTTCATATCTATGTATTTTTGTTTTCATCACAGTACCTTTGTATTCTTTGTGATTCAGATAAGGTTAGAATGATCGATGAGGGAATATCGAATTTTCGTTGAAAACTGCGCAACATACGCCATTTGGGAAAATTGTGTATATAATACACAAATGATGCATCTCAATTAAACTTCTCCAATAACATAATCCGGATATACATGTATATTCTTGAAGCTATATTCATCAACAGTAAGTTATTAATTTTCTTTTCTTATCATTTTGTTTATTTCAGCAGCTTTAATTGTAAATGCATGTTTCGCAAATTGACCAAAAATGGAAATATGTCGTTTTGAAACCAAACAATTCATATGCTTATGTTAATATTTTTATTTACCCCCTTCAGTGATATATTACATTTCTATAGCACCCCGTGTGGCAAAACATTGATGACTTGAATACACAAATCGGATCGATCCACGCACTGCCTAGCCTTTAGTCAAGGCTCCATATGGCTTGAAGATTCTCTATGCGATCGCGAGCTAGCTAGCTGTGAGAGAGCACGGGGTCAGCGAGCGATACGAACTGGCTCCATCGATATAAATGGCTGGCTCCCATATAGAGCCTTTATGATCTTACCACTCAGTAATTTATTAATGAGATGAAAACATTAACGAATCAGATCGCTAGATGCGGGTAACCTTTGCCTGACCCGGGGCCTAATCAGTTCAGTGGGCCTAATACACGAGTATTGCCGTGGCGTGTTCCATCATGTATCAAGGGGTGTATTTAGTATCAAAAATTAATATTATGATAACTATTCTAATGATCAAATATGAGATACATCAGAGTAAAACTGAAGCATAAAAATACCCTTTTTTGTATCCACATCAAATCTCACCTCTTTATTTTAAAAGAAAGCAACATATTGAAATGACGTACCCTATTCATGTAATGGATGTGTCCGAATCGACGGTTTAACATGTACGGCCAGAGCGCTCTGTGTACGGCCTACGCTAGTATGTTGCGGAGACCCTCTAACAACCAGTAACCGTGTATTGTGCAAGAAAGCGTGTTTAGTTTTACTTGGTTTTACTATGCAGCTTGATTGAGTGTCTAAACAAAGACTAACACTCGCAAACGGCTGATCTACCAAACTTGGTAGATGAATATTCGTTATTTAATAGGTTTACATTAGAAATAAACAACAACCAATGTGCAAAGAAAGAAAGACTCTCGCGGTACCCGCTCGATGTGTTCGCTTCGCTCACACTCCGCTCGCTCCGCTCGCGAAATTGTGCATATAGCGTGAGAGTCTTGACGAAAGACTACGCACTGCCCTGCTTACGTCGTTGTATGAGCAGTCGCGTACGTACGTCGCAGTGGAGTCGAGTCTGGATTGTAGACTATATTTTTGTACACGCACGTGTGTACATGTCAGTGTGTGGACTTTAAATCTCTTGCGAAAAGTGTAAGACCACAAAAGTCAGACGAAAATGAGCAACAAAAATAGGAATCAACTCCCGAATAACTTGCCACAATTACAAAATGTCATCAAGCGGGATCCAGAGTCGTACGTTGAAGAGGTAAGTTTACAAATGTTGGCGTGTCGTTGATGTCTGAGAAGCAAATAGTAATTGTACTGTCCCACCTACTGATTTTCATGTTGGCAATTTCCATGCATTATCTAAGCGTGACGCGATACGATAATCGAACAATGTTCGCTAATACTTCTATCAAATTTACAGCCGTTTTGTACGTTTCTTTTTAAATAAATGAACCGGTGAATATACGCTATCCCCCGACTGCGATGCAACTAAGACGATTAATCATTTCACGTTGTCACGATCATATCAAATAATTGCGAATAGACATCGTCATCGTAAATAGTATTCTAAATCTAGAGACTAGACGAGTGATGGAGAACAGTAGAGGGGGAAAGTTAGAAAAGAAGGTGAGTGTTTTACACTTAATTACCATTTTCACGTGTTAAATAGCAAAAATGATATTTCGGGGTGGCTTGAAAAAATATGTAGTGAATTACCCAAAATATGAATGGGAATAGAAGGCATATAAAGCACTCGCTGACGTGATATATTGTTAATTATGTGCCCACTGGCACTGCCTTCATTTTATGTTGGTAATGACTACAACAGAGCAAGGGCTAACGCTGCTGCGTTAGCCCCTTGCTCCGTTAGGCATTAGCCCCTTGTCTTGCAGGGGTGGTGTTTGTGTGTGTGCGAGAAAAATAACTTTCAGAAAAAACAAAAATAAAAGAAAATATTAGAAAAAGGGGGAAAGATATTGGTGAGATTATGAAGAAAGAGAAAAAGAATGGCAGAATGAGGAATTAGGATTAGGAATGACAAAATGGAAAGAGGAAATAGTAAAAGAGAGAAATGGACAAAGAACAAAAATGGTTAAGTACTGTTGATCACTGGACATAAAAAGGAATACAAAAACAAGAAGCTGAAGTTTAGTTAAATAGAAAAAATAAAGAAAAACAACGCAGGTAGAAAAAAAGATAAACTGAATTGACAAGAAAAATGCGAAGGAAACATAAACAGTGTTAATAATTAGGGCTTGGCACGTCTGCATGCACTTTTCAGTTGGTGATTCAACTTTCACAGTACACGTATGAAGAAAAAAAACCCGTATCTTTCATTTTGGGCTGTTCCCAATGTTAGAGATTGTCGCAGTTGATGAAACTTGGCCAGCATAGGCTGGTTAACTCGGCCATGCCACCTACATTCAAACGGACTGCTAGTGCACTACACACCATACTCAATATATATATATGGGCAATTCCACCATAACGGAATTACATTCAGAGACGTTTTTTGCTCATTATTTCATTCCCTGCGCAATATTCTCATGACTTAAGTAAATTTTGATACTTATATAAGTTGAACGGGTAACCAGGCTACAACATGATAGGGAAATGGTTTTATATCTTCCATGTGTTGTTGCACACTAGACCAATATGTGTGACCGTAACGGAATTACCGGAGAATGGAGTTTTTTTTTTGCTACAAGTTTGCGTTGAGTTTCTCTGAAATATAAGACACTTTGAAACTGATGTTATGTATTTTTTCTATCTTGATAATGTCAACTTCATTTTGGAACAAGTACGTGCATAAACAACACAATGATAAGTTCACAAATTCACTTTTTTGAAAAAAGAGCACTGTAACGGAATTACACAAAATTGTAACGGAATTACATCTCTGACAGTTACAAGGTAAACTCAATTATTTTGCACTCAACTTTTCTTACATACTAATGCAAACATCAAGGCTATCTAGCACTTGAATATAAACCATAATTTGATACATCTGTAAAGCAATATTTAAACTTGTCATGTGTTAAATGAATGAAAATATGGCCAAAATACAATTAAGAGTGAAATTTGAAAAAACTATTGCTAAAATCCAGCTTTATTTTGGTTTATTTTCAGCTTCATATTAGTAGGCAAGGAATTAAAAAGGATTGCATCAATTAAATTAAAGAAAAATCCTAGAAACTATGTCCACTTAAGTGTGTAACGGAATTACACAACTTAAGCAGTGAAATCAACTTTTCCACAAATCGGTACATGAACAACAAAGAATTCACATTTTAGCTTCAATACTTTTCAAAAATCAATAATGTGACAATAATAACCATATTTGAAGAAAAAAATAGCAACATTTTATAATTTTTCCTTTACTTCAAGAAAAATGGTTAAATTGTGAAAAAACCCAAAGTAAAAAAAAAAAAAAAGTACCTACATTATGTGACATGCTAAAGAACTGCACATCATCAATATCAAGAAACATTTAAACAATTTAAAATCACAAACAGGTCAAATCATTCCACTTTCAATGCTATAAAGCCTCGTAAACTTCCTAAATATTGAAAATCAAGGTGTGAATGGAAATGCATTGTGAATGGGCAATTCCACTGTTACAGAATGACAAATAAGTGATTTTTAGCTCTGTTGTCTTAATCATATTTAAAATTCCTTTCACTTCCACAGTTTTTACAACTTTAATAACTGGCAGGGGTACTAGAGGTACAAATCTATAACACTGTAGTGTCAGGAGACCAAAATACAATCATAACGGAAAGTGGTCTTTTATTCAACACTAATTTTGTAATGATTTTCTGCAAAAGCTACCTCAAAAAAATCTGCATTGGTAATAAAAACTTATCATGTAAGTTACAAACTTGAATTTGGTACATCTTTTTTTCCAGAAATGATCTGTTTTAACCTCTGAAATTACCTTAAGACAAATGAATGTCACTGTAACGGAATTACGCCTGTGAAATCCACCCATGAATCCACCCATAAAAATGCAATTTCTTGGTTACATTTTTCTGCTTATAGTCTATAGTAAAGATTTTGTATGCATTGTTAAACAATAATTGTTAAACTCTTACATAAGGACCAGAACAAATCCTGAATTTATGGGTGTGCGTAACGGAATTACAAACAAATCGAGATTTGTTGTATAAACTCTTGTTATATTCTGAAATTATTCTTTTGAAAATTCATCCTTAAAGTGATCTTAATTTACTCTCAAATTAATTTGGAATGCATTTTCATTCATTCCATGAAATACATGATATCGGATATAAACATGTATGATCCAAATACAAAAAGTTGGCATATCAAATATAAATATCGAATTACAAAAAATGAAAGACACCTTTAGGAATTCCCATTTGAAAATGCAAATACTTTGTACATCTTCTTTGATCTGCATACAGAAGCACACTGAACACTCAATGAATTCTGACTTTATGATAATGAATAAAACATATCTTGGCCTGTATTATGTATATAGTTGTGAATATCTTGAAGCCTATTCTGTATTTAGGTTTGATTTTATATGTTTCAGTTTAATACAAATTTACATAATTAATGGTGAGTTATGAGCCCTTAACTGATCAATGATAATCAAATCTACATGTATACAAAATTATTAATATTAAATCTCCTTGAAAGTTGAAGGTATGATTTATATCTTATAATGCATCAATGTAAATTAATGTGAGAAAATAAATGTAGAACCAGTGTGATACTAATTACTGGATATTTTTAAATTTGTGTTATTGTTTTCGTTTTTCCTTTCTAAAGTACAAACATGAATCTGCTGCATCTTCATAATTTCAGTCAAGTGGGTCTTGCTAGAAACTAATTTAATGATAGAAGTATCATAGAACATTATCATCTCTATTATGTTCATGGAGAGAGAAATTATCTATCATGTATCAATTTAGTTAAATCACCATTGATGCAATATGAAGCATGTGAGGCAATGTGTCACATAAAGTAACATTGTACAGTACATGTATAATGACTTATTGTCTACGTACATGGCTACAGTTATGCTACATGCTATTTAAAGGGTATTTCTACATTCAGAACAAGAAATTTAAAAAAATTTCAGCAATATCATTCAATACCTTACAAACCATGTGCGTGTAATTCCGTTACGTAACGGAATTACTAATACTGTTACGCCATTTTTGGAAAAAGTAGAGACATTATTTCAGAAAATTATGTTGGAAGTTCTTAGGACTATGGTGAAGGAAGAGAATTCACAATGACATGACCAAAGAACAAGTAATCAGATATTGATAAAAACTTAAAACGTTTTATCGTAACGGAATTACGATCAAATGTGCATAGATTAAAAAAAATTCTCAAAAAAATATGCAATGAAGTTACTGCCCATGCTTTACAATTTGTGATTGTTACAATATCATATGGAAAATATGAGAAAATGAGCAGAAACAGTCATTGAATTAAAAGATTCACTTTATTTTCATAAAAATGAAGCTGATTTATGAAATAAGGTCATAAATTTCTGTTCAATTCAAGCAGAAATATTTGAAAAACCAATAGAGCTATATACAAACGGTTTTCAGTTTCCTAAAATTCAAGTTTTCCTTTATTGATAACAGTTTGATTTAGGGAAGATTGCTCAACTTTGAGATGTGGTGTTTTTGCCTTCTCTCATACGGAATTGCCCATATATGCATTGCTGTTGCAACGCAAATTCATCTGGTGGCATGTTAATGATCCCTCACAACCTGGTCACTTCAAATGTTTGCATACATGTACGTAGGTGGTCAAGTACTCCCACTTGGCATAGTTCTCCTGCCACTTTTGTAAATGACAATGAACCTGTAGATAAAGAACGGTAGAACACTCAAGGGAGACATTAACAATTGGTCTTTCAAAGCAGGTGGTCTCTAAAGACCGGTTCATTTACATGTGGACTGCTTCCTAGGGAGACAAGATAAGTTGTCTTTATTAAAGGGTACCACCACCCAGAAATTATATTCTAATAAATGAAAGGTAACATCTTTAGTAGTCCATTCCATCAATATGTTCAGAAAAATAGTTTCCAGAAAAGAAAAAAAATACAATTGGAAAATGCATCACCATTCTAAAGCATGCGTTCATGGGTCTGCATGTACGAAGACTACCATTGTCCAGAGTGAACGAATCGTCCAGGATTCTATTGTCTCAAAACGTACGCGTGAATAGCATTGGCGCACTCGCAAATGTTTGGCGCGTACGGAACCAGGAAATAATAGTGGTTCCGTAAATGTTGGTAATTAATTGCATTGTTTATGAATTACACAACCCTTTGCAAAATGCTGGGTATCTATTTGATATCACAAAACGGTACCAAAACATATAACTATGTGATTGTGTTGTTCTTTGCCTGGTAGTCCCCTTTAAGTAGGTAGTCTGTTAGACAGGTGGTCACTAGAGCAGGTTTGACTTTATTCTCTAACTGACCTTTGCATAATATGGCTTTTGTTTGCTCTTTCCTAGTTTCTTCAACAGTATCGACACTACCAGTCCAACCTGCAGGTTTTCAAGCTCAAACCATCAGAGTATTCCAAGAGTCTGGATGAACTCACCATGTTCCTGAGTCAGGTATATTGTAAAAATCATTTTGATAAATTTGCGTGGGTGGAGGGTCAGGGAGAAAACATCATCTATTTGGAAATATATTACCAAAGTTTGACTTGTATTTGAAGTACAAATATTTCATTAAAATATACTTCATAGTATATCAAACGATTTTCACTCAATTTTCCACCTAATATCTTTTGATTTTGCTGAAATTCGCACCATCTATGTTCCCAAAGAGTCTGAGGGAAAATCTAGAAATATTTAGCCCTAACAATTTGGAATTATACAGAAATGAAAAAATAAATTGCAGCTGATTATAAGATCAATTAACCCATTCAGGACTGGCTTTAACAAATAACAAGGCTAGGGTCTATGGAGAATACATGTTATAGCAAAATCAATATGGCCTGAACAGGTTAAGAAAATTCATGATTTTTAAAACAAAATGTAGAACAAATAGTCATATTATTTGATATCAACTTTCAATTGATGAATTTACTGTTGATTTGTTCTCCTTACGTAGATTGCCCACTGCTACCCGGAGCATCTGTCAGAGTATCCTCAACAAATAAAGGATCTCCTACAAACATACAGCACAGTACTCAACCCGGAAATGAGAATGGTAAGTTTGTAAGATTTGGTGCCGAGTGTAACTCTGTAACTTTATTGATCTATATCACTAGTCTACAAGGTGGAACCTATTAAAACACCCAGTGTCTTTGTTAGATCGGCTAAAATCACAAACATATAACAAGCTTTGATCAGCAAAATTACCTTACTGTATTCATAAAGAGGATTTGTTATATCAGAGCTCTCTGTGGCTTTATAACCCAAAGATTTATTTGATTTATGAATATTTAAGTATGCAAATATTGGAGGATGATCAAATTAATATTCATTAATTTTGTATTATGTGCCTCCTTTGCGCTTCAAATCAAATTAGTTGTTATTTAAAGTTTAGAATTTAAAAGTGCAGTTAGATATTAACATTCCTAATGTTGTGCTAGCATATAGAATAAGATAAATTTATTCACAGCTTTTCTCTGCTAAAGGCATACTGTAGTCCTTAATGCAAGACTGGCACAAGACAAAATCAAATCATCACAATTTGCTAAAAGTTAGCACAGAAGAAAGCTGAATTTAAAGTTGCAGTACCAACAAAAACCTATGGTCTGTATTCTGTGCCCAAATTCAGTGTGCATTTGGCATGATGGAGAAATCTGAAATCTGTTAACACATTTGTTTCTTATCCCACCCATTAGACTTTCTGCAAAGTTCTGATCCTGCTGAGGAACAGGGGCCTAGTCACACCTACCAGCCTCTTAAACTTATTCTTTGAGCTGTTCAGGTGTCAGGACAAGGTGTTGAGGAAGATGCTCTATGAACACATCGTCAACGACATCAAGCGCACCAACGCCAAGCACAAAAACAACAAGTTAAACACTGTGAGCACTACCATAATACATGAACACTTAACACAACACCTTAGATGTTGCAAACTTTTCTAAAGGTTTCATGTTAGATTTTACTAGTGGCCTTGTCATAGCCATTTAAATATTTGTATGCCTCCGCAACGAAGTAGCCGGAGGCATTATGTTTTCGGGTTGTCCGTCCGTCCATCCGTCCGTCCGTCCCGTTCTCGTGATCGCATTATCTCAAGAACCGATTGACGGATTCTCACCAAACTTGGTTTATGTATGTATCTTGGGGTGCCAATGAACTGATTAGATTTTGGGGTCATGAGGTCAAAGGGCAAAGTTCTCAGGGCTCATTATATATGCAAAAATAGCTTGTAATTGCAAAATCTCAAGAACTGAATGTCAGATTTCAATCAAACTTAGTACCTGAATGTATCTCAGGAAGCCATTGTAGCTTGTTGGGGTCATGAGGTCAAAGGTCAAGGTCACAGGACTCATCGTGCCAAAATAGCGTGTGTTTGCAATATCTCAAGAACCAGTTGACTTGGTACCTATTTGAATCTTGGGGATTTATAAGATTTATAAGGTTTTGGGGTCATTGGCCAAAGGTCATGGTCACGGCTCATATATTTGCAAAATTGCTTGTAATTGTGATATATCAGATCTGGTAGATAGATTACTATCAAAATTGAGTTGACAAATTCATTCAGTGCATGTTATTTTGGGATTGATATATATCGTGCAATGGCGGAGGCATCATTTTCGACTGCGTGCAGTCGAAGATCCATCTAGTTTTTTACTCATTTTGTAGTGATCCAAAGCAAAAATTTACTGGCCCCAAAGTTAGATTTAGTTTGTGAAAGAATTTTATTGGCTCCAGTCCAGCATTAGCGTGGAGCCTAATCAGAAATCATTTGTAGAATGATTATTACAATAAGAATCATAATGTATCATGTGTGATTACTCCCATAATGCTGGGCAGGATTCAGGATTAGTATTTTGATTGTAAGATTTTATCTGCATTGAGAATCAATAAGGTCCTAACCTTTCAATCCTAACAGAATCTTCATTAAAGGCAAAATGACTGCTCAATTTTACCTGCATGTTGAGATTAGCTGATCGGGTTAACATTTTTCAAATACAGTATATTTGTGCGTGTTGTGTAAATCATATGAACAATACTTTGAATTTGAGCAGCTTCGATAGCTAACCCTACATCTGTTCATAACTTTTATTTTTTCAGACCCTTCAAAACTTCATGTACACCATGCTGGGTGATAACAATTCTGTAGCTGCCAAGATGTCTCTGGATGTGATGATTGAGCTCTACAAGAAAAATGTTTGGTAAGAAATGGAACATTATGTGATGACTGGCCTACAAATCAATTCGGTGTTGTGGCACGATCGGATAAGCGCTTGACTTCCGATCTCGGGACCTGAGTTCGAACCCAATCGATGCCCCGGCATTTTATGTCCACATTGCTGCTCTCTACCCAGGAGTATAAATGGGTACATGGTCGAGTGTTAAATTAGCCTGTAGCTCTCTACATCATAGGGTAGCTTGAGCTAGTATGCTCCCCTGGGAGTTGAGATGGTGCACAAGATAATTGTGCGGGTTTTAACTGTACCTGATGACCAAGGGTAATAATGCGCCTCTGAATAGGGCACCTAGATACATGGCGCTCTATAAATGCTATATATTATAATTATTATTATTATTATTATGCTTGTGTTATCACATTTAAAGTGGCCTGGCAAACCAAATATATTTCAAGTTATTAGTGCATTTAAATATCCCTTTTGGTCAATATTTCAACCTGAATTGCATTAACAAATAACTACAATTAAAGAAAATCTTAAAGTCAAATTGTGTGCCCTTTTGATGGCGGGTCACTTTAAAACTAATGTGAAGGCCTCTTTATAATATGTTACAAAAAAGGGTCTCGTAATATTGAAAAGTAAAAAGTAAAAAAATTGAATCCCTAAAAAATATGGTCTTGCAAATTTTGTTGTGATTTTATGTCTATCATTTGTAAAGAGCTAGTAAATTCTCACATTCATTTGCATTTTATTATTGTTATGTAATTACATGGTTTCTTCTATAACGTGCATATCTTTTTCTCAATTTTCAGGAATGATACTAAAACTGTGAATGTGATTGTGACGGCTTGTTTCTCAAAAGTTACAAAGGTAAGGTTTTGCGTTTTATTTAATTTTGTTAATATCTAACAACTATCTTGTTATGTGTCTTTATTTGGGATCGCAGCGATGGTGCTAATTGTTGTGGTGTGGCAAGATTGGTAGAGTGCGCGCTTTCCGATCATGAGATCCCGAGTTCGAACCCTGCCCACAGCGTTTGTCCTTCAGCAAGACAATTTATCCACTATTGCTGCTCTCTACCCAGGTGTATAAATGGGGACCGATAGGAGGTGAGAGCCTTTATGTGAACGACCTTTTTGAGCCCACTGAGCGCTTGGAAGGAATACTCCCCAGGGAGTGGAGATGTGCACATAATGTGTGCTGGTTGGCATTGTATCCTATGACCGGGGTAATAACATAGTTGTAAAGCGCTTAGAGATGATTATCAATCGTGATAGGCGCTATATAAATAGTGTATATTATTATTATATTTGTAGATCCTCAGATCAAGATTAAAGTTAGTAGCTAATACGGTAGTTTATAAATCAAAACTTATCATTATATATATCCATTTTGGATATGAGTTAAATAATAAAAGATACAATGAACAACAGATGACAGATTGTACATCTACATGTATCAATGATCAATGATACAAAAGTCTTTATCTTTGTTATATTTGTGCTTTATTATGTTTCTTCTACACTGATGTAATGTTTTTATTTCTGAATGGAGGGGAAAAAAAAAAAATTTCCCAGGGGGATTGTATTGAAATGGAGTATAATGATCAAACTAAGTATGTATATGAAAAACTGTATTTAATATGAAATTTTTTTTTTTAACCCCTACAGATCTTGGTCACAGGACTCAAGTTCTTCCTGGGAACAGATGAAGACAATGAGGATGATGACAGCGATAGTGAATCAGAGGTATTTATCAGGGGGAAAATGTAATGTGTTTTTTTTAGGAGCTACTTTTCAAGCATGAAACTAGCACTCTAAAATGTTGTTGCATAGAACTGTATGCAAGTTTATGGGGGCATGTTTATGATTTTCGGGGGCTCTTTTTGGCTTTTCGGGTGCTAAAGCACGGTGAGCCCTTGTGTATATCTTTCACTGGTATTTGTGAGGTCAAAGGAAGTCCTCTTTTAGGCTCAATATGTAGATATTTTTATTAATGAGAATGTATTAAACCACTATAAAAGACAATTGAGGTAGAATATGGCTTCATTTTTAGGGTTAATAATATGTCACTATATATTGATATTGATTGTGATATCTCACTAGTTTTCTACAGGCCTCTTATTAAACAAACTTGGTTTTGAATTGAATTGAATTGATTCCACACCAACATATATACATGTCATTATTTACAAAGGATAACAAAGATAAAATACAAACAAAGAAGTAACATTACATGTACATTGTGAAAATGTGGGGGGCTATAAGAAGTCAAATTTGACTTATAGCATAGCCCCATGTTTTCCCTCCCCTTTTCTTGCAAAATCGAAAACATTGACTTGTAAATATTGTTTTGTTGCATTCGTTTTAGTACATGTACATAGAGGCTTGAACATCAATGCTATGGTTCATAATTAACATTTATTCTTCCGGGAAACCTGTATCTACACCAAAATCAAATTATCTTTTTTTCATTTTTTCTGCCAATCTCCTTTAGCTCAGTTGGTAGAGCACCGGTCTAGCAATCTAGAGGTCTCTGGTTGGTAGAGCACCGGTCTAGCAATCTAGAGGTCTCTGGTTCGAATCCCAGGGAGGCTCAATTTTCTTTGCTCATTTTCGATTATATCATAATATATTTCTGGTCAGTTTCTCAATGTCTGAATTACTTTTTGTTCAAACAGGATGAAGGAACGTGTGCCAAGCACCTGCTGATTGCAGAGAAAGTCAACAAGAAATCTCGCAAGCGCAAGAAGAAGACCGCAAAGGCTCTGCAAGTCTTGAGAGTAAGCCAGAATTGTTTGAATACTAGTAGAAGTTGATTTTACCCTTTATTACCCTCTAGAGGAAAGCAGTGTTATTGAACCTGGGTATAGAAGTCACCTGTCAACAATGGCATACAAAGAAACATTGAAACAATAATACTTAAATCAGGTTATATTTGTTGTGGGAGTGCCATTTCAATAGAAATGGATTATTAAATATAATTATTGTTCATTCGTTTTTAATTTGATTTGATTTGATTTGAATGATGACACATGCCTCATTTGTATATAATTCTTGTTTTATCTGAGTAACACAATGTATATGTAATTTTTTATATTAACTCTATAATTAAAGGAAACATTGTATTATTTCATGCCATTCCAAGCCTCATTTGTGATAAAGCAATGATTGTATCCTTATGTTCTTGTTTGATTTAAATACCATATATCTGATATTATTAATATTAACCCTATCATGATTGCTTATGTTTTCCTTACTTTGCAGAAACACAAGAAAAGGAGGAAGAAGAAGGTGCCCTTCAACTTTTCAGCTCTTCATCTGGTTCACGATCCACAAGGTACGTTACATTTAAATAATAATAGTCCATTCCATTTCTATATGAGAGTCGGTGAGGGTCTTATTAAAGGGTACCACCACCCAAAAATAATATTCTTATAAATGAAAGGTAACATCTTTAGTATTCCATTTCGTCAACATGTTCACAAAAATATATTTCCAGAAAAAAAATATAATAGGAAAATGCATCACCATTCTAAAGCATGCGTTCATGGGTCTGCATGTACGAGACTACTTTGTCCAGAGCGAATGAATCCCCGGGATTCTATTGTCTCCAAACGTACGTGTGAATAGCATTGGCACGCTCGCAAATGTTTGGCCCGTACGGAACCAGGAAATAGTCGTGGCTCCGTAAGTGGTGGAAATGAATTGCTTTGTTTATGAATTACACAACCCTTTGCAAAATGTTGGGTATCTATTTGATATCACAAAACGGTACCAAAACATATAATTATGTGTTGTTCTTTGCCTGGTGGTCCCCTTTAAAGCTTTTGATTCCTAGCAGAATCTTTGTTAGAGGAAAAATGACCACTAAGGACATGAAACTATCGACTATAAACTCTTCACCGTGGAGGTGTTGTAGCACGATTGGATAAGCGCTTGACTTCCGATCTCGGGATCCGAGTTCGAACCAAGTCTTTAAAACATGGAAGTGTCATGGTATATTGGTCCTGGCCAAAGTCTTTCAGTGTGAAGGTTCTAGGTTTGATGCCTAACCTGCTGTATGCCTTTCAGCAAGACACTTAATCCTTAGTTGCTGCTTCCTTCCCAGGTTTAGTTAAAAAGGTATCTGGTAGGAAATTTTTATTCAGATGGGCCTTATCAGGGCAGTGCTGCTAAAGCCAGTGTAATAATAGTCCTTAGTATATAACAGCATGTAATCAGATGATTGATGTATGTTATACCATCTTACCATTTTCACCTGGGGTGACCCTTTTCCAAGCTCTCTGAACTTTGCGGGCTTTCCATATTGTATGTTTACATTTTCTGCAACTTTCATTTTACATGACTTGTATTTGGCTTTCCATTTTTATGTTATTTTATATGATTGTATGATCTTATTTTGTACTTGTTTATTAATTCGTATTTTTATGATTTAAAGTTTTAGAAATGTGAATGAAAAATTATGGAGTACATGGAAAATGGGAAATATAAATGCTATTATTATAATTATACTTTATACTTGGATTTAGTTTGTTATTCTTAATTAAATATTTTTGTGTGTAAATTAATGTAGCTTCAAAATGGTTAAAAGGCCCAGTAATGCAACAGCTTGTAGCTAACAAGGGCAACCCGTCCCATAAGTGGAGAAAAAAAAGACAAGCCTCAAAAAACATGTTTTTCTTTACCTCTCTCTCTCGACCATCAGACTTTGCTGAGCGGCTGTTCAGGCAGCTAGAGAAGACGACAGAGCGATTTGAGGTGAAGCTGATGATGATCAATCTCATCTCGCGTCTTGTGGGCATCCACCAACTCTTCCTCTTCAACTTCTACCCGTTCCTCCAGAGATTTGTCCAGCCAAGCCAGAAAGGTAGAGGGTCATTTTGTTTATTATGCAATGAGAGGTATGCTCAAGAGGTATGCTCCATTGAGCATGTTACATAATGCTCCTTTTAATACGGCTCTTCTGTGTAGTTAATAAGGATACCTCATTCAAAAAATGAATACCCACCAAAAAAACTCTAGATAACCTGTAGAAATCCTCCTAGCCTATTTTTGTTCAACCAAATCCTTCTTTTGTCCTACTTTGGACAATATTTGTTCTTGCCCTATTTCACTAGATATGCTTGAAAGCAACATATATTTGATACATGTTCATTGAATGCATAATACTTGGGTAAACATTTTTCCTGATATATTTGTTCATGAATATACACTTATTTTAAATAATATGTGTCTTACTTTTGTTGCTGTCCTTTGAACTACTTAGAGGTGACCAAGATCCTACTGTACACGGCGCAAGCAACGCATGAGCTGGTACCGCCGGATGTCATAGAATCTGTCCTGAGAACGCTGGTCAACAACTTTGTCACGGAGAGGAATTCAAATGAAGTCATGGCAGTCGGGTGAGGCCTTAGCACTCTTTCGTTACAAGTATTTTTATGCCTCCGCAACGAAGTAGCCGGAGGCATTATGTTTTCGGGTTGTCCGTCCGTCCGTCCCGTTCTCGTGATCACGTTATCTCAAGAACCGATTGACGGATTTTCACCAAACTTACATGTATGTATCTTGGGGAGCCAATGATCTGATTAGATTTTGGGGTTATGAGGTCAAAGGTCACAGGGCTCAATATATATGCAAAAATAGCTCGTGATCGCGTTATCTCAAGAACGGATTGACGGATTCTGACCAAACTTGGTACATGTATGTATCGTGGGGGTCCAATGATCTGATTAGATTTTGGGGTCATGAGGTCAAAGATCAAAGGTCACAGAGCTCATTATATATGGAAAAATAGCTCGTGATCGCGTTATCTCAAGAACAGATTGACGGATTCTGACCAAACTTGGTACATGTATGTATCTTGGGGGGGGCCAATGATCTGATTAGATTTTGGGGTCATGAGGTCAAAGGTAAAAGGTCACAGAGCTCATTATATATGCAAAAATAGCTCGTGATCGCGTTATCTCAAGAACGGATTGACAGATTCTGACCAAATTTGGTACATGTATGTTCCTTGGAGAGCCTATGAACTGATTAGATTTTGGGGGTCATGAGGTCAAAGGTCACAGGGCTCATTATATGTAAAAGTAGCTTGAGATTGGAAATCTCAAGAACTGAATATCAGATTTCAATCCAACTTGATACCTGAATTTATCTTGGGGAACAATTGTAGTCATTAGAATTTGGGGTCATGAGGGCAAAGGTCAAGGTCACTTATAGCTCATAATTGTGATACGTCAAGATCTAAAAGACAGAGTACCATCAAAATTGAGTTGACAGAATTAATTCTGTGTACATGTTGATATGGGCTTGATATAAATAAATTGCGTAATGGCGGAGGCATCATTTTCGACTGCGCGCAGTCGAAGATCCATCTAGTTTCCCCATGTTGTATTTTATGAGTAAATGTAAAGATGGAATAGACCCATGGAATAGAGGTTTTGATAGGCTTTATGAATTTCTTTCTGTTGGGGGGGGGGGGGGGGGGGGCAATGAACAATGGATCACCCCTCCTCCATGGCAGGGGGGTAAGGTGATAGTTGAATCAACAAATGCGACATACATGTAGGTGTCAAAATACATTTTTTCCATCAAGGAGGGAGGGATGAGACGGGGGGGGGGGGGGGGGGGGGGGGTCATTAGAGGAATGATGAATGGATGAATCAATGGCTTATTTGATAAATGGATGGATTAGTGGGTATATAATGGGAAAGCGGGCTAGGTGGATTGATATCAGATTGATACCAGAGTATGATTTATGATAACAGTTGAATAGTAAATCCCTTAAAAGGGCCCTGTAACATGGAGATTTATGATAAATCATAAAATCCATCTATTGACTGTACAGTCAATTAATTGATCATATGATTATTTGTACCATCAATTAATTAATCAAACAATTAATCTTTAAAGTCTTTATGCCCTGGTCTTCATAGACTAAGACTACATTTTATAACGTTTCCATGTTTCATCTACCACCAGGCTGAATGCAGTGCGTGAGATATGTAAGAGATGCCCTCTTGCAATGGGACCAGACTTACTGCAGGATCTAGTCGAGTATAAGACCTACCGTAACAAGTCTGTGATGGCTGCTGCTCGCTCACTTATTCAGCTCTTCCGCAGCGTCAACCCAGAACTGCTTCATAGAAGAGACAAGGTATGATGTCTTGCGTAACCTTCGCCATTTTCTATGATTAATATTTGCTAAAAAACACTTTTTTTTTTCATTATGCCTCCGCAACGAAGTGGCCAGAGGTATTATGTTTTCTGGTTGCCCGTCCCGTTCTTGTTATCACGATATCTCAAGGACCAATTAATGGATTGTCACCAAACTTGGTACATGTATGTATCTTGAGGAGCCAATGAATTTAATAGATTTTAGGGTTATTAGGTCAAATGTCACAGGGTCATTATGCAAAAATAGCTTGTTATCACGATATCTCAAGAACCAATTGACTTATTGTCACCAAACTTAGTACATGCATGTATCTTGAGGAGCCAGCCAATGAAATGATTAGATTTTTGGGTCAAAGGTCACAGGGTTCATTATATATGAAAAAATAGCTCGTTATTGCGATATCGCAAGAACCAAACTTGGTACATGTATATATATTGAGGAGCAACTATCTTCCTATCATCCACTCAGTTAATATTTGTTGGCTTGCCTGACATTGTTTAGATTAGACCACTACCCATGGCATTGAATAGCGTTGATGTTAACTGCTTATTGATGATACAAAGCTTTTTGTCAGGCACTTTATAAATCAGATCAATCTGTACTATTGTAAATCCTCATCATTTGTTGTTTGGTTGTTTGCTCAGGGCAAACCAACAGAGCAGTCTCTGGAGGTAAAGGCCAAGGATTATGGGGAGCTTGTGGCTACAGACTTCATCACGGGTGCAGAGGTTCTCCTGGAGGAGGGAGAAGAGGGACAAGGAGAGAAGGTGGAAGGAGAGAAGGGTGAGTTTATATCCTGTTGATAAAAATGTTCATATTAGTGTTTGTGGTAGAAGGTGTAGTGCATGTGGTAATGGTGATGGAGGTGGTGATGATGAAGGTAACGATGCTAGTAGCGTGTTGATTATGATGGAGAATATGAAGATGATGCTGTTGATGATGTTGAAGGTGTTGATAACGATGATACCAGTGGTGAGAGAAGAGGGGCAAGGAGAGAAGGATGAGTTTATATTGTGTTGGTAGCAGGCTCAATTACAGTGGTTGTGGTAGAAGTTGTGATGCACGTAAAGATGATGATGATGATGATGACGATGACGACGACGACGACGATGATGATAATCAAGAATCAATGTTGCTATCTTCAGATGACAGGGAGACGGATAGTAATGCATCTTCTTCTTCTTCTCCCTCCGCTCTTTCGGAGATCAGTGCGGCGAAACCCACACACCGTTCCTGCTGGTAGATTTCATATACACACGCTTGTGGTACTAGAGTTAGCATAGCATAGTCGCTCGCGAGACATGTAGCTTATAAAGAAAGTTCAAAATAACTATATTCAAACGATCAACAAGAGGGGAAGGCATATGGGTATTGGGGAGCACCAGAACAGCAGTTGTGAAGCAGAGAGGGTCTGAGAGGGCAAACGGCTGGATACAATCCTGCGATAGCCCAAGGTCGTCAAGCTTTACACAGAAGGTCTGGCGGTGTGATGCAAGGCTTGAACAGACTGCCACAAAGTGTACCTCATCCTCTATACAGTTGTTACACAGTTGACATAGATCTGTTGAGCTTTTCCCAATCGTCTTGAGTCTTGTCTGCACAGGGTATGTTCTGCAAGACAGCTGAGCTCTGATGGAAAGGGCCTGACGCAGAAAGGTGCCAGCTAAGCCAGATGGATAGAAGCTGGGAAGAGCTTGCAGGTCCTTGTCTTGCCAGAACTTGAGGGATGACTTTCTCAATATGGCCGCAGCTGCTGAAGAAGGAACTGCCGACATGACTGCATCCTTGCATAGCGACTTCCACCGAACGTAGTTAAACGGTTCAGATATGAGCTGGCACAGGACAGGAAGGTGATATCTGTCTAAGAGCACGCTCCAGTATTGGACCTTCTTGGTGTTGCAGTGTAACGCATGCAGAAATGTCCGAAATTCGAAGTGGGTGTGCTCTATATCCAGGATTTGTCCAATGAGGAACAAGGAATCCAGGTCCAGCCGATGACCAACAGGGATAAGGCCAGTGAGAAGAAAGACGGCTTCATCAGCGGAGGACTTGGGAATGCCCAGGATACTCTTAAATAGGTGTGATTGAGCCTTGGTGATCCGATTAACCATGGAGGATGTAAGGTTATATATGGACGCACCATAAAGCATCCTAGGTATGCAGTAAACTGTCCATAGCCGTGCACAAAGGTTCGGAGGGAGGCCATTTCTACTGCAGCTTGATCCTGCTACGGCGAAAAGTAGACCTCTGGTAACCATTCCCTCCGAGGGGTCTAGCTTCACCGATGACTTCGTGACGCCAAGATGAACATGACTGGGGGTGGGCATGAGAACATCCTCATTAACCGTGAACACATGGTCCCTTCCTGCAGCTAGACGATCATCATAGACGACGACGGCACATTTTGATGCAATTGATTGAATACCTCCAGCACTTGGCGTAGTCACAAACCACATCTAGCATCTCTTGAAGTTCGTCTGCAGAGGATGACAGAAGCGCGACGTCATCGGCAAGAACAATGAGCCCAGTGTACCGGTTGTTGGGCATGAACCCAAGTCCTTTTCTTCGGAGCTCCTTGATGAGGCCATCTACAAACATTGTATACAATGTTGGGGACAGGACACTGCCCTGACGCACACCCTGCAGAATGGGGAAATCCCCACTCAACTTGCCTTCCCACAGGACATGGCTTCTTGGATCATCGTAGAAACTGCATACAATGTCTCTGATGGCTGGTTCAACTGAGTCCGCCAATTTTGTAACAAGTCCCTCATGCCAGACTCTATCGAATGCCTTAGCAGCATCCAACAAGGCAAGGAAGGTCGGCGAACCTCTTACGGAGTTAAGTTCTATGGTCAGCTGAAGGCAACAGGACGCCAGCATACAGGAATGCTTCTTCTGAAATCCCATTTGTAGCTCATCTGGTATGTTGCAGCTGCCCAACGATGCTTCAAGCCGTGGTTTAATGGCAAGTTTAAGAAGCTTGCTTACGGAGGAAGTCGGCGTGATACCTCTGTAGTTCGATGGATCAGAATGGGAGCCTTTCTTCTTGTAAATTGTGAGAATTATGCCCTCCTTCAGAGTGATGGGAGTTGGCACGATATGGTTCACTCATCTGAAGATCAGTGGGGAGGGTGGGTGGTTGTGATAAGGAAGGTTATGTTGATTGTAGTGTCTTTAGAAATGGTTGGGATACATAATATGAAGATGATGATGATGATGATCACGAATCAATGTTGCTTCTCGTCAGATGCCTGGGAGATAGATAGTAATGCATCTGATGACAGCGATGGGAGTTGGTACGATGTGGTCCACAGTCCACTCATTTGATGATGAGTGGCACTCATTTGATGATGAGTGGGGTTAGTGATGATGATGATGAGGAAGGTTAATTTTGTTCAGAGTCTTAAGAGATGATTAGGATGAAGAATACGAAGATGATGATGATGATGATGATGATTAATGTTGCTTCTCTTCAGATGCTTGGGAGACGGATAGTAACGGATCTGATGACAGCGATGGGAGTTGGCATGACGTGGAACACTCATCTGATGATGAGTCAAACCTGAAAGAAGGCCAAGAGAATCCAGCAGCTCATCTCACCGCAGAGGAGAAGATCTCAAAAGCAACCAATATCAGTCAGACAAGAATTCTCACACAAGCAGATTTTCAGGTGAGGATAAACAGTATTCTCCATTTCATTTAAAGGGTGACTAAATTAAAAACGCATGTTGACTTTGGTTGATCTATAATAATGAATACATCACATATCTGTTGACTATTTGATGTACATTTTTGTCATATTTTTAATATTATTTTTTATATTATTTTTGTTCTACCTGCTAAGATCCACCCCTAAAAAAACCCTTCTCCATTGACTTCTCTGACATCACAATACTATTCAACCATCGATCAGCTAGATAAACATAAACAAAATATATGTTCTCACCCACAGAGTACCTTATTGCATTAGCATTGGATGTTTTCATTGAAACCCTTCTTTTCATGGTGAGTGGGCATTGTATAAAGGTGGTCAGTTGACATACCAATGTCTTTTGTTCATCTAGCTGACTGATGGTTGAATGGTATTATGATGTAACAGAAGTCAATAGCTTCTAGTGGGTTTTTTTGGGGGGTGAAGCTTAGCAGGTAGACAAAAGTAATAAAAAAAATAATATAAAATATATGACAAAAATGTACATCAAATAGTCAACAGATATGTGATGTATTCATTATAATAGATCAACCAAAGTCAACTTGCGTTTTTAATTTAGTCACCCTTTAAAGTGAGAATGATCTTTGATATATACATGTATTTGTTCTTGCTTGAATAGCTATGGACAATTTCAGGAAGGTTCACTGTAGCCAAATTTTTTTAGATATTGGGGTCATGAGGTCAAAGATCAAGGTCATGGCTCATTATTGATGCAAAAATAGTTAATTATTATTTCAAGATCTGGTTGACAGATTACCATCAAAACTTAATTTAAAGAAGTAATTCAGTGCATGTTAATTTGGGTTTGATTTAAAAACCGTGCGAGGGCAGAGGCATCATTTTGGACTTCGCGCAGTCGAAGATCCATCTAGTAATATATGTTTTCCCTGCCATTAATGAATGTTACTTTTCATTTTATGTACATGCTTAAAACATTATTTGTGCTATATGAAGTACTATTAATGATTACTATTATTATTCTTTTTGTACAGGCAATACGCACAGAGCAGATGAGGAAGGAACTATCGTCAATCCCCAAGGTGAAGGGACGGAAGAGGAAGAACGTTGAGATTAACACCGCAGAGGGCAATGGTGAATTACTGCCGCTGAGCAAGATAGAATCGATCAACTTCAAGCCAAGGCATGACAGGGAAACTAGGATGGCTACAGTTATGGTGAGATATACAGTAGTCTCTGCTTAACAGGTTCCCTTGGAGATTCTGAAATCCCCATAGACTTTGTACATAGCCCACCAGGTTCTCATAGGCATTTGCATGGTATATTTTACCCCTTTTACAGGTGTACCCAGAAAGTGGTGAAAATTTCCTTAAGAAATGTTTGGTCAGATCCTTCCCCTTTAAATTGTACCATATTAAGCTTAGACCACTGTATTATTGATGTAAACCATTTTTGACAAAATCAATGGATGTTAATTTATGATCATGGTGAGATGAAGTGACAAAAAACAGTAACAAAAAACAACAACATTAATTTCCCTCTGTGTCCTAAGGGGGTAGGGAGGGGTGAGAAAAGTTTGGATCCATGGTCCGTAATACGGACCCTCATAAAAACTCCACCAATGAACAGAAGTGCAAGAACAACCTACATGATTACGAATTTGGACAACAGTTATGTCCATTCCAAAAATTATGAGTAATTCTTCTTTATTTATAGGCAGGTGGGGCGGGGCGTGAAAAGCTTGGCCCAAAAAAGGCAGAAAATTAACTCTCATACCAGCTCTGCCAAAACAGAAACATATGAACGAACCCACGATTTTGATATCTGACAACTGTAATTTTAATTTAAAAAAAAAGCATTTGTGTCATCTCAAAAGTTTCATCTTTTTCCTAGGCCAGTAGAGAGGCGTGAGAACAGTTTGGATCCAAGTGGCAGACAATGCTCCCTCATTCCAGCTCCACCACCAAATGGCAGTACAAAACTAAGCCCCTTACGATTATGACATGTGACCACAGTTATTTCTATGCCATAAATATGAGTAATCCATCTTTATCATATGAAATTTGACCTCCTTTTTTCCTAGGCCGGTAGGGAAGGGCGAGAAAAGTTTGGCTCCAAGAGGCAGAAGATGAACCCCCATGCCAGCACCAGCAACAAGGAGAAGCAGAAGAATAAGCCCTTCATGATGATGAAGCAGAAGTACAACATCAAGTCCAAGCACAAGAGATCCTTCAGAGAGAAACAGGTACCTGACATTCAAACTTTAAACACAAAGAAGTACAGCTTAAACCAGCAAAATTACTCTATTATAAGAGGGTTTTGTATTAGAGCAAGATTCCACGGATCTGTACCAAGCAAATAAGTTTATTGCTTGCTTAGTGAGTTTACATTACACAGTACAGTGGAACCTTGCTATAACAAAGAGTTTGGTACCATGAAGAATACCTTGTTACATCAGGAAATGTGTTTTATTAGGATAACAAAAAAACAAAGGAATATTAATAGCTTGGGTCATCTAAATTTGCTTTTTATATGAGGGTTTTGTTACATAAAGCTCTTAAAAACAAATTTCCGCTGTACCAAGCAAAAAAAACTTTTGTATTTTGCATATTAAGTGGAAATTATGCAGTAGATTCATTCACAATCTTCATAGTCTTATATAGATTTTTTGTGTGAAAAGGTCAAAGTTAAAAATAGAATTGATTGTGGAGGGTAATATCCGTAGAAAAAGATATTTCTAGGGTTCATTGCTTGTATGTGCGTTTGTGTGTTTGTGTCTGTTTGGTTGGTGTTTATTTGTGTGTTTTGTGTATGTGTGTTTCTTTCTGATGTGTGTGTGGGTTCCCTGTGACCATTTTGTCTGTGTTTGTGTGTGTACTTGAGTGCACCTGTTTGGGTGCAGGCCTGGGTGTGCCTGTCTGTTTATGTATTTTGAATTTGTTTTCCTTGCCTGATGTATTAACCCGTTCCCTTCGAGATTCTGAAATCTGTATAGACTTTGTACACAACCCACCGGGTTCCCGTAGTCAATGGCTTAAATACTATCATTTCTGTTCTCTATTTGTTTTTGTCCAGGTTGCACTCAGGGACTCGTTACTCAAGAAGGCCAAGAAGCTGAAACACTAGGAACCCAAGGAAAGGAGCATGTCTGCTTTGTTATCCTCGTGGATAGAATGTGACAGTTGGACTGATCAAGAGACTAGCAGATTCACAAAGAATTCTGAATGAAATTGACCACATTGAGTCGGTTGTTCTAGTTGGAGCGGTTCATTTATGCCATCAAGATCAGGGCTCACAAGGTTCATATTCCTCTGTGGAATTCTTCGCAAGGAGACTTTTGCTGTTCCAGGGCGTGAAACACACTCATCTTCCAATCTTTAGCATTGCAACAAAAAAGTTGCATCTTATGAGAGGTCCTTTTTTTTGGTATCCATATGGACTGATCAAGAGACTCGCAGATTCACATAGATATTTAATTATACTGGCCTCTCACCTAGTTCATATTCTTCTGTGGATTGTTCATGCCATTATCCCACTTGGAGACTTATGCTGTTTTTTTCGGCATAAAACACACTGCAAGTTCCGATCTCCTGCACTGTAACAAACAGTTGCATCATGCGAGAGGTCTCGGTCCCTAGCACTAAAACTGTTTCAAGGGCCGAGACTGTAGTTTCAGAGTTTTGAAATTTATCAACTTTTTGGATGCGCGCACAAGACCAGATGCGATCTTAGTCGCACATTGTCTCAAGCTTTCGGTCTCATGACTGCCTTAACCCTAACCAGGCCGGGTTATGGCTATGCTATGGGGGGGGGGATTCCCGCGATTAAGCGATTTTCGGGCCGAAACTCACTTACAAAAGGTCACGTGACTTCGGAGCGGTATATCCAGTTGTCGCAAATTTGGTCTCAAAAGTTGTGCAAGACTTCAATGAAAAAACTCATGAAGTCGCGCGGCGATACCTGCGCGCGTTGCGGCATTATCACACGAAACGTCGAGGGGGGTGGATTCCCCTCCCCCCCCCTCTGCCTGGTTAGGGTTAAGGATTGTCATTTGAAACAAACAAATAACTTATGAACTTTTGTTAATATTTGGTTGCTCATTTGGGACAAAGGGAATAATTATGCATCAGTTAAATTTTGTGGCTCGAAGATCATTTTTAGTGTCCCCGAGCCAGCGGGCCTTTGCTAATTTTGAGCATTTCATAAACATTCACGATTATTAAATTGTACAATTAATTGATGGATTGTACACAAATTAATAAATCCTACAAACAATCATTGTACAATGTATTGGGAATCTTTATGGGGCCTAGATCTTACTACATGTTATTTTGTTGGCTTATTACAACTTATGTAGACTTCTCAAAGTCATTTTTTACTATTTTTAGGTTTTAATGTATTACCTACACATTTCTCACAATATACAGAGCGCATCAAGAAACTGATATTAATGTAAAATCATCTGAATATAAAAAATATACTTTTCCAAACTGTTCATTTTTTGATAAACCCTGTATTTACTTTTTTAAATATTCTTCCCTAGATATTGATATTCCCATGGTCTAAATATATGTTGTCCCTGGGTTGAAAATGAGTGGAACCTCGTTACAAAGACCAAGAAAATTATCTTGTTTTATCAGGGTAAAAATGCAAAAGATTATAATCAGCAAATACCCAAGTTATAAGTAAGGCTGTTGACGAGTCCCGGGTACCCGGGTCCCGCCGAAAAATGTCGAGTCCCGGGCGCAAAAAACTCTACTCGATATCCCGAAGAAAAAGCAAAAAGTCCCCTTTTTGAACGCCCGAGTTATCTGCCCACTCTCATTTTCTTTTCATTCCTTTTTCCCTCTTTGCTGTATTTTAGAAGATGATTTATTGTCATAAATGCGCTGCATTTTTGTCACTTGAATGAACATGTTTTCCCAGCGGCGTGACATGCGTATAGCGAAATCAACAAATGGATAAATTTCGGGTACCCGGGACTCGCCCGAAAAATTATCGCGAGTCCCGGGTAGTAAATATACCCGAAATCGACAGCCTTAGTTATAAGAGGATGTTGTTATACTGGGCCTGTAACATAGGCCCAAATTTACCATCAGTGGCTCAACTTGAGCCCAGCCTAAAAAGACAAAGACTACCAGTAACCAGTTAAATCATTTTGCACCTGCATACGTATTGTCTTGTTGCTATTCATCACCGGAGATTTTCTAATTGTTTCCTATCATTATCCAGTCAATCCCTTGAGTTCTGCTTATAGGTATCAGGACAATGGCCCCCCTGAAATTCAGTCATAGTATATCGGCCAAATTACGTCCTGGATCATCCAGGACATTGTATTGCTGGTGACCGGTTGTACTATTATTGAAATAGCAAGTAAATTCCAAACTAGAGGGATTGACTGGATAATGAAAGGAAACAATTTGAATATCTCTGATGGCGAATAGCGACAAGACAATAGGTCTGCAAGTGCAAAATGGTTTAACTGGTTACCGGTAGTCTGTCTTTTTAGGCCAGGCTCAAGTTGAGCCACTGATGAGAATTCGGGCCAGTAAGATTAACAATTAATTGTATGACCAACTAATCATTATGTTACTGGGACTAAACCTCTTTTCCACTCGACTTTATAGTAAGCTTTTGAAAGAATATATTAGATCATGGAAAATAGGAGTAAAGAGGAGTGCCTTTTTATCGCAGCACTTCTACAATATATGTATTATATAATTATGTTCAATATTTTATTGAAATAAATACTATGCTGTATTGACAAGAAGATTTGTAGCCATTTCTTTCATTTAACTTGCTCTCTACTAGACAGAATGGAACCTTGCTATAAGGACAATACCTTGTTATAACATGGGGAAAAAATTATTCATAAGTTGAACCAGTAACAAAACCTTGTTACAGAGGGTCTTGTTTTATCAGGGCTCTTTATAATGAGGTTCCACTATAAAAGCAATTGAATTACTTGCATGTTATTGTGTAATATGTAAACTAGGGGGTGTTGCATGAAGTGTGATCAATCGCAATTCAGAAAATATGCGCATTTAGGCACATTGTCTGACATGTATTTAATCGCAGCTCTTTAAAGGGATGGTTCGGACGATTTCAAAAGTAATGTACCAGAATCTAAAAAAATTACTCATTGGTAATATATTTTTATCAAAAAAATATCCTATGAGGATGATTTATACTCTATTGTTTTGCGTCTGCAATTTTTGATATTCATCGTCTATTTTCTGTACGCTTCCGATTTTTATCACGTGGTCGCGTGACGCGCCAGCCTCACTTTGCTTTGTATTGGCAGCAAAGTGAGGCATCGACGTCACGAAAATTGCCGGGACAAAGGCAATATGTTGAAAAAAAAAAAGCTTCTTTGATTGGTAAATGCTGGAAATCGTCCATCCCCTCCTTTAAGCAACACCATCCGGTCTTGTAATACTCATTGATACTAGGCTTCACCCCGTCCCCCCCACTCAGGCGGTCAACCATACACATATATGCTTGTTCCAGATTCTTAAAGATACCCCCTTTAAGGATGGAAATGGGTTAGGATTTTGACCCCCTATCACAGGCTTTTAGAAGGGAAGCCATCAAAATTACCCCCCTATCACAGGCTTTTGGAAGGGAAGCCAGCAAAATTACCCCCCCTATCACAGGTTTTTGGAAGGGAAGCTAACAAAATTACCCCCTAAATGAAGGAGGAGTGCCGAGGTGAAGATTTGATTTGATTTGAAAACTACCCCTAATTAAAAATATTTCTGGGAAAAAATGCTAAAAGACCCCCTATTTCAACGATTTTTCGGGATTTTTTTCCTGAACTGAGCCCCTAAAATATACCCCTTTTGCCGAAAAATCGGAAACGCGCATGCGGTACAGATGACCACCCGAGTGGGGGGGCCGGGGGCTTCACATTGCAATATGTGAATTACAACAGTCATATCTTATAAAGGCAATATCAGGAAAAAACACACCATAAAAACAGAGAAAGGTTATTGGACATGATAAAGTGTATTTACCTCGTCTTTCCAATGCATTCAATGATAACACAAAGTATGACTCCACATGAGCAATACTTCACCAGTCATAACAAGTTAATTTATCTTTATAAGCACATAATTTGAAAATTACTAAAATAGAAGTATAAGATTTAATTCAACTTGTTGGATTTGATCAGTATCGCGCCAAGAATTGAAAATTTTTACCAAGAAAAGGGGCATCTCGTCAATTTAAAGAACTGTTTTTTATATGGCATTCAATACAGATGTTAGTATTGTTTTTACATTATAATGTACCGGAAAAGTGGTAATTTTTAAGTGGAGAATTTATTTTCACAGATTCTTTGAACAAGTGCAGATTCTAAAACCAACAAATCATGATTAATATGCAACGAATGGGTTAAAAACTAGGCAGTACATACATTTACATTTACTGAACATTAGTAAAGTGAACAATATGTAGGTGGCATAACAGTGGCATTACTATTTTCCTGTTGTTGCTTGCAAATTTAACACCCTGCGACTTTGTTTTTTGCATTGCTCATCATTGTTTTGAAAAATAGCCACTTGTACAGTACCTCGTGAATGTTTCAATTGCATTTAGCTTAACAATGCTGGCATGTAATTATTGGTTGGGCAAACTTGAGTTACTAAGCAAGCGTTTCAAGATCGTATCAATATTATCTTGGGCAATGAATGACTAAAAAATCATTCATCACACCCTTTATTTTCATCATCAAATTCATTGGAAAATAACAATTTTTTTGTTATTTTCCATTAAGCAAAGCACATCTTCTGTTCATTTCAGCAATCAAAATAATTTAAATTGGGACATTCAAATGAATTCAATTCATGGTTTAAATCAATCCAACAAAAAGGAAAACAAATATATTACATGCAACACCTTATAAGCATTAGGGATCAAGTGTATAATAATTTATATCAAAATCTCATCAAATGTTGATGCACATGAAAATGTAATGAGTCACTTATTAACCACTAACAATTTATTCTACCAGAACGAACCCCTGAAATTATCATTATTTTAGCTGAAGTCATGATAAGCTCATTTAGTAAATGTAATGAACATTATATGAAATACTGGCATTTATTTGGAGCATACTGTACATGCACCACATAGAGATTAATCAAATCATAATCATAATAAAATGTGAGTTTATATGGACTCTTTAAAAGAGTCAATATTATTTCATAAACATATATATAAGAAATAAAAAGAAGAAAAGAAACAAACAAAATCAAAACAAAATAAGTACTTGCAAGTGCCAATCCAGAAGATTAATTGCAAACATATGCAATCTTTGACTGGCAATTTGTTATTTGAAACCAATCAAAATTCTCTTTGTGATTTGGATGATTTGCAAACAGTTAAAAGGTTTCATGCAACAAGTCCCTGATTTAATCATATATTTTTCTCAAATGCTGCATCAATTACAAGCGCACATTGACTTGAACAGAGTGAACAAAGTCAAAAGACTCTTCAAACTTTGGTACCAGGTTTCTTTCAATATTGATGTTTGGAATGAACTGGAACATACATGAAAATAAATAAGGATACATTAAAAACATAAACAAGTTGGTTTACATGTAGATGAGAAACTTGACATAATCAATCAAGAAAACTGGCTCTAAACAATTTAATAAATAGTCCATTATGTTGGAAGCATATCATTGCATGGTCGTTTATTTAACTTTGAGTTTAATAGATGGAACTTTCAATAGACGCATTTCAAACAACTAAATAAAAATCAAGAGAACAAAATCTCTTTGATTCTGAAAAGTTTCACTGAGTGTTTTAGACCAAGTGGACCTTATTTAAATCCTTGCTTCTGATTGGCCGAGAGGAAGTTACAAGTTTCTATATTCGTGAAACAGGGCGCATGGGCCACATTCCAACATGTTTACAAATTCTGACATGAAGGATGTACATTTCACCTTGTAAATTGCAGCCACAACTCACATAATGTTATTGTAAATTTCAGCAGGACCATTGTTAGTTACATGGTTAGCATACCAACGTGGTTGATTTCAGCAAGGGATTGTTAAGTTTCATTGCTGGCATAACTTAATTGTTAATTTCAGTTGGATTGTAATGCCTAAATGACCATTTGATTGACAGCTGTCAAATTATTCAGGAAGTATTACATTTTGTTTTCTGTTTTTTTAATTTTGTATGGAGTCACAAGCCAGTACTTGCATTAAATGTAAAAGAAAATAAGCTAAATGTAATACATTATTGAATATTAAAGAGACCATTTCACAAAACATTGATATGTCACTACTCTGTGAAAATAATTTATTTTAGTGAATACTATTTTGCACTGACACATTAACACCAACTGAAATGTAAAACTGAACATATTTAGTACACGTCTAGTTTCTTTCATAAGGCTCATCTATCTCAAATATTGTCTGTTAATAATTTGTAAATGAGGAAATGTATTTGAAATATTGAAAACAAAGTAAACATTAACATTGAAAGAAGCAAAGAATAAAACTTAAATAAAAGGCAATCATTTTGATTCCTGTAAGAATGTGTCCCCTCTCTAATAGTTGTTGTCACGCACAATTCACCTGGTTTTGAAAACATGGGGCTGGCTTCTGCTTATTTCCGAACTCGACAGCGCGGTCACTTTAAGATTATCGTCATGATGTTAATCTTGCACCATTCCATGGAAAGACATCCCCTCTCATAACTCACATACAAATGTACAATGTGCATGGTCCCTGGATAGTTAAAGGGAAGCCCAAACGCTGGCATTTTTGCTCGCCGTTACCTAGTGCAAATAGTGCATCATTTCTGTTACTTATAGACGTATATTTCCTCTTGGGAATCACTAATAATGGAAATAATCAATGTTTTTGAGACCACTAACATTTGCTTGGACTGATCACTGGAGGCTGCCAAGTTTTCCAACAGTACCGCATGAAACGTCATCTGGGTGTGTACCAACAAAAGTGAGTTACGTAACAACCGACATAGCAGCAGACTCAACATTGATTATTTCCATTATTAATAAAGGGATTTAGAATCTTCGTCTGAATGAACAAACTCATTTGCAACTCTAGTAGTAAATTCATGTCTTGCTGTTATTTTCCAGAAATACGAAACTTGTTTGGTTTTCTAAATATCCACTTTTTATTGAAATATTTATGATTTAATTTGAAAAAAATAGTGAGGATTATTTCAATTATGTACAAACCTAGGGTTGGTAATGTGTCAACAAATAGCACCATGCATTTCACCATTTCTTGGCCATCTGACATTCATTTATCATGAAACAGCATTGTTACTAATTCCCTTTAAGTGAGCAACCACACATTGATCCTTTGATCAAGCCAAACCAAATTCGTTTGCACATCGAAAGTGCATCTAATATTGCCATGCAAGTCAAATTAATTGAAATAAGGAATCTTAAAGGATTCTTTATTTCTGGAGTTTTTGCACTTTTCATTGACTTGATACCGCAGACAGTTGTTATAATGGCGAGTATGTTTAATCAAAGATTTGTCATGCAAGTTGAATCCATCCTCTGAGTTCATAGCTTCCATAGACCAATGTATTGTTACAATGCCATGTGTATGCATGTTGCATTCAATGAGGTTTCAGTTATCCTTCAATATGAAAGTGAAATCCATCGTGTGAATGCTGTTAGTCAAACCTGTGTATAGTGACCAACTATGGGAAACACGAAAAGTTTAACTGTAAATACACGAGCTTCCACAAACCAAGTCTTGTAGCAGTCTGAAGTATGTTACACTCGAAGACCTTTGTAATGATGCACTAACATATGCCTTTCAAATATTATCATGCAAGTGGAATCCATTTTTTTATTTCAGGTACACACTCTTCCGCACATAAGGTCTTGTTGAAATCTGTGACTCTCAAAAGATGTTCTGAAAATATCATGCAAGTGGCATCCATCATTTGATTTCAGGTAAACACTCTTCCACACACACTGGAATCCCACATAGCATTGTGTTTGCAGTGTGTAAAGTACACTATTACAGCACTTGAGTTACCAATACCGTCACTTCAGTTAATGTCAAAGAACTTTGAATCAAATCCGCAGAAAGAATGGATCCGTCTTCACAAAATCTCAAGCATTTTCTTGAGTTCTATCATGACCTGCCAGTCGGCTTTCTCCATCTCATCCCGGAAGTAGTCCTTGACGGCATCTATGGATTCTCTGCTGATCTGTGGGGTGGATCAAACACAAATGCATTAATAATAATCATAATAATAATAATTCATTATTGTATAGCGCATTTCCAATTAATAACTGTTCAATGTACTGTACAACCTCTCTACAATGAAAATAAATATGTTTTTTAAATCTCTCTTAAAAATGTCTACTGTGGAGGACAACCTCAATTCTACTGGCAAACTATTCCAAACAGTGGGGCCAGCAAAATGAACACTACATTCCCCGCATTGATACTGTAGTAGTGCTGTCTACAGAGTTAAAGTAATCCATTAACTTTATCAAACTCAATCAAAATCACTTGGAGCCATGGGCGTCGATCTGTAATTGATACCCATTCATCAGGGGGGGATGATCTATTCATTCATCCCCCCCTGATGAATAGGTATTACGTAAGTATCGACGCCCATGCTTGGAGCTTACAAATTAAATGGGTTTCAATTTTAAAAATTACTCCTTTTAATAATTATGGAGATATTTATGATTGAATTGAAAAGTGTCCCATAACACTTTTCATAGTCAGATGCATAGGAAGACTAACAATTAACATTTAGAGGTTTTATACACTTTCCTCCTTTCTAAGGACAGACAAATAGCATTTTCTTGGTTAATTGTTATTTTGATTTAGAACACTGAAGGATCATGGGGCCCGGGGGGGGGGGGGGGATCATTGTAATTTGATTTGAATTTATCACTATATTGTGAGTACATACTCATTTAATCTTACTACAAGTGTCAGAGGTGGAAATTTGCACCATACCGTATTTGTCGGTGTATTACCCGCACTTTTTTCAAAAAAAAAAACAAAAAAAAGGGGGTGCGGTTAATACACGACCGTATTAACCACCATTTTTTTTTTTTTTTTTTTTAGGGGTGCGGTTAATACACCGGAGCGGTTAATACACCGACAAATACGGTACTCAAAATGTTTAAAGATCTCTATTCTGCAATATGGACACAAAATCAACTTTTATTTCAATTTTTTATTTGATTTTATTCATTTAAAACTTACCTTGCTTATCAGCATATCGGTGTGGTCGAAGTGTCTACCATACATCTTTGGCGCATCGCCGGAAACATTCTCTATTTTGATGCAGATCTCTTGTCCTTTGCGAGCTGTGTCCACTTGCTTGTTGTTCATCTCAAGACTGCTTATCACTCCAATATTACATTTCTGTCATTTGAAAAAGTAACATTCAAAAAGCTCTTCAATGAAACACAATTAGACATGTTGTAATACACTTAAAGGTCCCTTGACATGCAAATACATGTTGACTTCTGTTTATCTGTATTATTGTATATATCAAATGTTTGTAAACTGAGCTAAATGTTTCGTATATTTGTAAACATTTTAGCAATTATTTTGTTCATTTTGCTAAGCCCCACCTCTTACAAAAACTCTCCAGAGTAATATTCTTCTTGTGACATCATCTGTCAATCACTACTCAGTTACAAGTAAGATGAACAATGCACCTTCGTCCAAGCTGAGTGTCTCCTCAAAATAGCATAACATGTTTGAATACACTACCAACTCACACTTTCAATTTCAATAGCAGTTGCTATGTCAGAATAGCTCAACCATCATTAGGACAAGAAATGCGCTGATAAGCTATTGACATCACATGTCTACTACTGGACAGCTAACATTAGATGAACAAAATACAAAAGGACAAAAAGAACATGCACACAATAGCATGCCCTGCATGCTTCCATACAATACCTTATCAATGCATTTCTTGTCCTAATGATGGTTGAGCTTTTCTGACATAGCAACTGCTATAGAAATTGAAAGTGTGAGTTGGTAGTGTATTCAAACATGTGATGCTATTTTGAATTGGACAAGAGCCTTACTTTTCCAGAGCCAATCACATATTGAGTGCTACTCACGTCTCTGCTAGGCACAATGATGGGGGTCCCTTGCTTGACGATGCCAGCCTCAACCACCACGCCCATCACAATGGGGTTTCGGGCGTTGAAGATGAACTGTTGGAGGATGCGGAGCTTGCACGGGAAGACTGCGATGTGTTTGTGCTGCTCCTTATTCTTCTTCTTTATCTCCTCCCGGTACGCCATGAAGCGGTCAAACAGGTGGTAGATGATGTCCGCCTGGAAGATGCGGATGTTTTCCCGGTCAGCCAGCTCCTGCGCATCTCGCTCTACCTTCACATCAAACGCAAGGATGACGGCGAATCTATTTGGGGAAAGAAAAGACAGTTCATATATGAGATGTCTGCCTGGACTATTCACAGAAGAAAAGACAATTCTTGTAAGCCTGGAAGATGCGATGTTTTCCAAGATGACAGCGTATCTTTTTGTGGAAAAAATGACAGTTCTGTTAGTAAATAAACACAATTCCAAAGACAGATTACATAATGTTAATACTGTGTTTGTTTTCTGTAGCATGATTAGTTAAAGAGGTATAATACATTCCTTAGTTTTTTGTCGAGCCCACAGAGGTGGAGGGAGACTAAGGGATCCAAATTGCGTCCGTCTGTCTGTCCGTCGGTCCGTCTGTCTGTCCGTGACGCTTACAACAAAAATTTGAATAACTTTCCAACCCTGCATCTGTGTGTAACCAAACTTGATTGGTAGATGCCCTACATTGGTCTCCATGATATTCTGGGGTCAAAGGTCACATAAGTAGGTTAAAGGTCAAATGAGGGTCAATGTGAAGTTTTACCTGCAAGTGTCTATTAGGGTTGGTTAGGGAGCAAATTCCGAAATTTCCAGAGGTTTAAATATTACCTTGAGTTTAGTAGCTTCATTTGACAGTTTTGTACTAGTAGACTACATTTGTTGAAAGCAGTAATGTGAATCAAACATATCCCAAAAACAACACAATTTTAAAGACATCCATCAACATTGTTAGATTCAACCTAAATCAATTGGAGCTTTCACATTACCCTAATAACTTGTTGCTTGGTTTGTGGTAGCAGCATAATGAAATGGGTATTTGTTAAAATGTTTCCCTTATGAAAGAGTTATTTATGATTGAATTGAAAAGCATTCCTGCACGCTTTTCTATTGTACAAAGAATAAAAGGGCAGATTTCTTTCACTATGTTAACAGCGCTCCTTTTCTATGAATCTTCAAATGATATTGGTATATGATACAAGTCTCAAATATCACTTTATGGGAAATCGTGTATACAGGTCGTATCAAAATAAGCGTTACACTTTTGAAAAATCTGTCAAAATTACATTTCAAAATATTTTGAAGATTTGTTCATGTTGTCTCATCTATCAAGTGCCACTGACCAAACAAATTTTGGTTCACGCTTTGGCGAACACTGACTGTTTTTGTCCAGAGTGTGAAAAATGACTTGCGCCAAATTGAAAGAAGAGGGAAAATTAAACCAGCTATCCGAATAAGTACTCCCATTCAAACAAATTGCTCCTTTGCATAAATTTAGGATTATGTTATGATCATAGCCATAGCCTAACCCTAACCCTAACCCAGGGGGGGGGGGGGGTTATAACCCCTCCCCCTTTTCAAATTTAAACTGTTCTCGAGACCAATGTCAATGGTCTCGACCGTCATTTTTGATGGTCTCGACCTCGAAAAGTGTGAAAAACTGTGGTCTCGGCCTCAAAAATGTCGAAAGTTTTCCACGACTATCCCCCCCCCCCCCCGCTTACAGGATTCTTAACCACTGGGTCTTGGTCTTGAAAAGTGTGACCGGACCTGGTCTCGGTCTCGAAAATGTTGAAAATTCGCGATCTCGCCTGCGAAAATTTTCTACGACTACCACCTCCCCCCCCCCCGCTTACCCGATTCTCAACCACTGGGTCTTGGTCTTGGTCTCGAAAATTGTGGACCAGACCTGGCCAGGGTCTTGAAAATGTCGAGAATTTGTGGTCTCGGCTGCGAAAATGTTCTACGACTCCCCCCCCCCCCCCCCCCCTCTCTCTCCGGCTTACCGGATTCTTAACCACTAGGTCTTGGTCTTGGTCTCGAAAATTGTGGACCGGACCTGGTATTGGTCTTGAAAATTTTGCAGCTACTTCGTCTCGGCTTCAAATTTTTTCTATGACTACCCCCCCACCCTGACAGGAATTTTTTTCTGAATCTCCCCCCTCCCCCCCTATGCTAGTATAGGAATCTTCTGGCAAAGAGGAATTTGTTTGAATGGGAGTTCTTATTCGGACTGCTGGTTTAATTTTCCCTCTTCTTTCAATTTGGCGCAAGTCATTTTTCACACTCTGGACAAAAACAGTCAGTGTTCGCCCAAGCATGAACGAAAATTTGTTTTGTTAGTGGCACTTGATAGATGAGACTATTGGCGATCTATCGACATGAAAAAATCTTTAAAATATTTTGAAATGTAATTTTGACAGATTTTTCAAAAGTGTAACGTTTTTTTTGATATGCCCTGTATAGTCAATGGATCCCTTTCAGTTCAATCTTCCAAGCTTTCAAATCTAGCAGATCCTTCATCTAGGCAAGAACTGATGAGAACTGTACTGAAACATGGAACCAAATACATACAGGTAGGGAGAAGGTGAGATACAGTCAAACCTGTCTTAGTGGCCACCTGTCTATAGCAGACAACCTGCCTATATTGGCCACCTGTCTATAGCAGCCAACCTGCCTATAGTGGCCACCTGTCTATAGCAGCCAACCTGCCTATAGTGGCCATCTGTCTATAGCAGCCAACCTGCCTATAGTGGCCACCTGTCTATAGCAGCCAACCTGCCTATAGTGGCCACCTGTCTATAGTGGCCATCTGTCTATAGCAGCCAACCTGCCTATAGTGGCCATCTGTCTATAGCAGCCAACCTGCCTATAGTGGCCACCAACACTGTTCCCCTAAAGAGGGGAAACAGTGTTGTGGAACCTCTCTATAGAGGTCACCTGTCTACAGTGGCCATTGTTTCCCTTGGGTGGTCACTATACACAGGTTTGACTGTATGTTTTAGAATCAATCTCAGCATGACTCTGTACTTACTGGCCGTCGTGTTCCAACATGACTGATGCTTTCATTACATCCTTCTTGTGAACTGGTCCGATGTTGATGCCAGCATACTGAAGAAAAGTGAAGATTGGAGAAAAGAAAGATTTTAACATTTATTTCCCTATCTTGTTGCTACTGTATTAAATAAGTTTTGATACACAAGCAGAGATGCCAACTTTTGAAAACCAAAATTAGGGAGGATTTTACAACTAAGCAAAAAGTGCGCGTTGCGCACATCACGAGCGCGAAGCGCTCGTCCCTTACGACCGGGGTCCAGGGCCCGCTTAAGGGCCCTGGAAGCTCAGGGGTTCTAGATGTTCTCTGGTGCAATCTGAGCCTTATTTTAGAGAATTTTACAGGCTTATTTAGTTCAATATTTTTCCCATCGTTTTTTACATAACACATATTTTACAGAAAATGTGCAAAATGTGCAAAATTGAAGGGACAAGAGATAATATTTTATAACCAAAACTACATGCTGAAGTTAGCGCACAATATTTTGCATTCAGTTGTTGTTGTTTTAATAGTAGTAGTACGTGTATTATATTGCTGGAAAAAAAATGAAAAATCAATATATATATATATATTTTTTAAAATTTTTGTTTCTTCTTTTTTCGGGAGGATAAGGATAGTGATCGGGAGGGCGGGAGTTGGGGTGAATTTTCGGGAGCATCCAGATGAAATCGGGAGGGTTGGCATCTCTGCACAAGGTATCTCATTGTACGAAAAATAATGCCTCTGGGGCATACAAAAACAGACCAGAATTTATGCTTGAATCTGTCACTGATAAGTCCCAATAATTGATCTTACAATTTTATATAGTGAACAATTTACCACAATTTATAATTAAACTTAGTTACACATACCATCTTGTAGGGCGGAGCCTTCTCTATGTGATGCAAAATTTTCAGATGACAATCATGTCTAATTTGGGGAATATTTATAAAACATAAAAGAGAGCTATATTTGGTTACTACATGGCTTTCAAACTATAAACATGATTATATCTGAACTTCAAAAAGTTACTTTAGCGCCCTACCCTTTCTCAACCGACAATGTGTACTTACTGGAATTTTGGAAGTCCTGAGAAATTCGAGTAGAGCCTCGAGCGAGCCCAGAGTGGATGCCTGGACGTAGACGCCCCTCTCTGTGAGCTTGATACTGGTAAGAGCAGCTTTCAGAAGTTTACCAACCTCTTCCTGCAAAAGAAAATGAAATCAAATTTGCCTTTGTGTAAGAAGTATCATAATTATTAACATAAGTATAATCATCATCACCACCACCACCATCGGCAATATTATCTTCATATTCTTCATCCCCAATGATCATCAGATGAGCTGACCACATTAAGCCCACTCCAATCACTGTCACGAGATGCATCACTTTCTGTCTCCATCATCATCATCATCATCATCATCACACCACCACCAAAACCACCACCATCGGCTATATTATCTTCATATTCTTTATCCTAATCTCACCACCACCCATCATCCCCACTGATCATCATCAGCTGATCACATCAAGCCAACTCCTATCACTGTCACTAAATGCATCACTTTCTGTCTCCCAGGCATTTGAAAAGTAGCAACAACGATCAACATCATCGTCATTGTCGTCGTCATCATCATCATCATCATCATCATCATCACCATCATCATCAACATCATTATGTAAGCCTTGGGAATATAGGTCTTACTTTGCAAATTTCCACTTCATCGGGTTGTTCTGCCACCAGCATGGGCAGTCCAGCAAGAGCCTTCTCCAGATCCTTGGCCAACACCTTCACCCCTTGCGCTCCCAGGATCTCTTTGTGCTTGGCATACTGATTCTGGAATAACAACAGACAAACAAACAAACACATACAAGTTTTACTAATATTTTGTTTATGCTTCATGTAATGATTCTGGAATATGAAGAAACAAAATGTGCAAGATTGTTCAAAGGGTTTTCATGCTTGGTGTACCGATTCTAGAATGAGGAACAAAGACAATCATGATTTGATTTTCTGTTGCGTTTGGCAAAAAAAAAAACACCCCAAAACAGCCCAGCAAGAGTCTTCTCCAGATCCTTGGCCAACACCTTCACCCAGCGAAAAAATTAATATTTTTATTTCGGGGCCTCCATTTTCGGGGGCTACTTTTCCAACTTTCGGGGGCTACAAATATCCGGGCTCTTTTTCGAATTTCAGGGGCTACTAATAAGCTATAATGCTGTAAGTGATCATTTTATAAGCATTTGATCACAATCCAAACAGAAAATCCCACAAAAAATCCTGAAAAAAAACGAAAAAAAAAACAGTTTTTGTTTTTAAAAAAAAATGTTGAGGGCGAATTTGGGCATTTCGGGGGCGAATTCGCCCGCCGCCCCACGTGTATTTTTTTCGCTGCCTTCACCCCCTGCGCTCCTGTGATCTCTTTGTGCTTGGCATACTGATTCTGGAATTACAACAAACACGTACAAGATTGTTTGATGGGTTTTATGCTTAGTGTGCTAATCCTGGAATAAGATGAGATGAAGGAACCAAGACATACATGATTTTATTTTTCTGTTGAGCCCTGGGCTTCCAGGATATCTTTGTGCTTGGCATACTGATTCTGGAATAACGAGGGACAAACACAGTTATACAAGCTATTTTAAAGATAGTGTTTGTCTTTTGCACTCATCTTCCAGTTCAGTAAAACATGCCATAAACCACAAGGATGCTACGTACAACAAATTGGTGAAAAGTTGAAGTTCACCGTGACAAAGGATTCAAATCATACAAGAATACACAAATTCTTTGTAATCTTACTATCAGGCTCATTTTATTGTTCTTCTCAAGCTATGTATGTATCATGGATTATTTATATCCTTTTACCAAGTTAACAGAGAAAATAATCCCCCTTTTCTATAGACAGGTGGCTGCTATAGACAGGTTTTGACTGTAATTTACCTTGACTCTGAGTTCCTTGAGAGGCTGTGGCATCAGTAGACCTCTGACCTGTGACACGATGGGTCCTTCCTGCCCTGCTACCACTATCGTGTCTCCTTCTTTTAGCCTCCCGTTCACCAGAACCACATCTATCGTCGTACCCAGACCCGGCAATGATTTGACCTGTAGTAAAAAGAAAGTACAATTTATGATTCTTTTAGACTTGAGTTTTGAGAACCATGCCTTATTTTTACACGTTACTGATTGATTGAACATATTCATAAGTTGAAACTTTTTGATACAAACTATTTAGTCAATTAGTGCGAAGAGCGGAGCTCTGGCCACTAGACCAGAACACCTCTTCACGGATTATGGATTGCAGATTATGGGGTGCTTTATACAGCACCGTAAAATAAACGTCTCAGCCCACATGGTGCCATAAACATATCTAAATTTACTTTATGTGGACCTTGCTTTACAGGGAACTAGATAATGAACTAAATCACTAATAATGTAATACACTGCAGTGCCTCTGAGAAGGCTAGTCTCTTTGCCAGCATGGTTTGACTTTATAAATAGAATAACTATTGCAATTCAGTCCTCACCTCTATACGTAGTACACTGCAGTGCCTCTGAGAAGGCTAGTCTCTTTGCCAGCATGGTTTGACTTTATAAATAGAATAACTATTGCAATTCAGTCCTCACCTCTAATGTAGTACACTGCAGTGCCTATGAGAAGGCTAGTCTCTTTGTCAGCATGGTTTTACTTTATAAATAGAATAACTATGGCAATTCAGTCCTCACCTCTAATGTAGTACACTGCAGTGCCTATGAGAAGGCTAGTCTCTTTGTCAGCATGGTTTTACTTTATAAATAGAATAACTATGGCAATTCAGTCCTCACCTCTAATGTAGTACACTGCAGTGCCTATGAGAAGGCTAGTCTCTTTGCCAGCATGGTTTTACTTTATAAATAGAATAACTATGGCAATTCAGTCCTCACCTCTAATGTTGTACACTGCAGTGCCTCTGAGAAGGCTAGTCTCTTTGCAAGCATGGTTTGACTAAGAGTAACGATGAGTGCCATCAGATTGCCCATGCCGTCTCCCGAGTGGGCCGAGGTCGGAACCAGGGAGATGTATGTCTTTGGGTCAGGGTTGTCATTGAACAGGGCTGCGTTCAAACTCTGCATAGGATTCAAAATTGGGAAATTAAAAAGTTAAATATGAAAGGTTTTTGAATGACTTTGTTAACCCTTTTCATCAGACCAAATACAGAGATTATAAGCATTGGGTCAGGGTTTTTATTGAATAGGGGTGCATTCAAACTCTGCAGATGATTCAAAATGAGGAAACTAAATGATGTAAAAATATACAGTTTCTGAATGACCTTGTTAAAGGGGACCACCAGGCAAAGAACAACACATTATTATATGTTTTGGTACCGTTTTGTGATATCAAATAGATACCCAACATTTTGCAAATGGTTGTGTAATTCATAAACAAAGCAATTAATTTCCACCACTTACGGAACCACTGCTATTTCCTGGTTCCATACGGGCCAACCATTTGCGAGTGCGCCAATGCTATTCACGCGCACGTTTGTAAACAATAGATTCCCGGGCGATTCGTTCGCTCTGCACACGTTGCAATTCACCGCACACATAGCAGTCTGCGTAATTCAGACCGCATGAATGCATGCTTTAGAATGGCGATGCGTTTCCAATTATTTTTTTTTCTTTCTGGAAACATATTTTTGTGAACTTGTTGATGGAATGGAATACTAAAGATGTTACCTTTATTTAATAACAATACTATTTTTGGGTGGTGGTACCCTTTAACCCTTTTAATCAGACCAAAGAGAGAGATTATTATCATTAGCATGGGAGTCAGGGTTTTAATTTAACAGGGCTGCGTTCAAACTCTGCAGAGATTTCAAAATGAAGAAACATAAAGTTCAATATGAAACATACAACAACAATTTGTTTTCATCTAATCAAAAAGAGATTATATGGATGTATCGGGGTCACATTGTTTGTTGAACATGGCTGCATTCAAACCCTGCCATGGAAAAGGAAAATATTACATGCAAAATGTATTTGAGACCTCTGAAGACCTATATGCTCTCGATACATGTAGGTTTAAAATCCAACTAAGCTGATTTTAATTTGCATCCTGATATTTTCAGACTGTGCATTCAATGTCACTCAAGCAGAGAGGATTTTTTTCCTTCTGCCTTCCTTTAATTGAATGTTTGATGTAAATTCATCAAGCAAAAGTGTAGTCAAAATCAATGGGAAAAGGTGATAAAATCTGGCATTCATTTTTGCTTTTTGCATTTCATTTTGCATTTCATTTTTGCTGAACAGTGTACTTTTCTATGAAACTATCACACATCATTCAGAAGAATCTTACAATGATACTGGCATATGATTGAAGTCTCAAATATCGCTTTTGGAAAAACCTAATGTTAATGGATCATGTTCAACCGACCTGTTCAGCAAACTCTGTGATGATGTTTTTCGTCCTCTCTTCAAACTCATCTTTGGTATTCCTCTTCTGTTTCTTTATCGTGTTGGCGACATCAGTGTGGGGACTCGTCTTCCATTCAAATAACCTGTCAATCTGGAGGGGGAAATGTCAAGAATATCAGTCATGTAGCTACACATTTCAGTAGATCATTCATAGGCCCCATTGTAGAAAGAGATACAATTGTAAGTCAGATCATGTGTTCTAAATGCACAAATCTGATGGGTTGAAATACGCAAATACAATTGATTGTATCACTTCCTGCAACGGGGCCCTTGTCTTATAATAGTTGTGAAATAATTCAACTTTGTAACTTGTTTCATGAACTAAAGTAGCCAACCAGGAACCACATGGTTCAACACAATATGAAGTCAACTCACCAACTCACTTTATTCAGTGCTACAATCAGCTAACTAAGTCAAATCAACAATTCAATTCATTCAGTGCTACAATCAACTAACAAAGTCAAATCAACAACTCAATTTATTCAGTGCTACAATCAACTAACAAAATCAAATCAACAACTCACTTTATTCAGTGTTACAATCAACTAACAAAGTCAGATCAACAAATCATTTTCATTTAGTGCTACAATAAAGGGCTTCAAGTGCTGCCAAAGCAGCTTGATTGTTTCTATCGTACAGTTCAACAAGATATGAGTGAACCAGTGAACTAACAAAGTCAAATCAACAACTCAATTTATTCAGTGCTACAATCAACTAACAAAGTCAAATTAACAACTCATTTTATTTAGTGCTACAATGAACTAACAAAAGTCAAATTAACAACTCACTTTATTCAGTGCTACAATGAAGGGTGTCTTGCGTGACTTAAGCAGGTTGATGGATTCTATCGTCTGTGGCTCCAGACCGTGCATGATGTCGACGACCAGGATAGCGATGTCGCATAACGACGACCCTCGGGATCGGAGATTGCTGAAAGACTCGTGGCCAGGCGTGTCGATGATGAGGAGACCCGGTAACTTAATCTCTTCTTTGGCAAACTAAGAAGAAAAAAAATTATGATCAGAGAGATGTTCACTACAGAGAAGAAAGTAAGAGATGGATGCGGGACGTCACATTAAAAAAATAACTATGACCTGCAGGACATGACGTTGTTGAAAGACTTGTGGCTAGGTTGGTGGGGGAGATTAGTTGGGGATGCATGCTCCCCTGCCCCTCCCCACCCTAACCCCCCCCCCCCCCCCGCCCCATCGGTGGTCAGATAAAAGGATCTTGCAAAATAGTTATAATTATGTTAATGTGAAAAGTTTACAGAGAAATATGACATGCAAAATAAATTAACAATCAGATACAGAAAGCAATGACGTATAGCTACAACCATCGAAATCAGAGATTGCTGTTAGTCTCAGGGCAAATGGGAAGGATACCCAAACTTTTCTTAGCAAACTAGTTAATACAGTAACAACTACAGCAATGTCAACAATTATCCCGGGAGAAATGTTAAAGGGACTTAGTAACATTGTCCAAATCCTCAAAATAAAATTTTAATTCTAGTGGTTCCCTCATAACTTGTTGTATTCGTATTAACAATAAAATCATGGGACAGGTTTCGGTTTTTCAAATTTCCCTTTCGTTACAAAGATATGTACGATCGAAGTATTCAGATAAGAAAAACTCCCCTTGAGTTTTTCTTATCATGTACAAAGTGAGTGCAGTGAGTTAGTGAATATCACTTTGCATTTTCGCTCATTACTTGGCCATGCAATGTCCATTTGACTTGAAATTTTCACACAATACCCTGTGGACATATGAGATAACAACAATATACATTGCATCAACCATTCATCACTTTTTGCACATGGCAACAAAGTTACTAGATCCCTTTAAATAAATTAACATTCAGATACGGATAACGTTGATACATTGAGATTGACCCTCTAGATCAGACTGATGAAATGCGTCTGATCTGGACCGTCCCTCTCTCCTCTGGAGAGCTAAGATGAAGATGTCCAAATCTGGGATAAAGCGCACACATTCATGTAAAAAAAGAAAACCAATTACTGACCCATAATCACATGACAATAAGCTAAAATTGTTGCACAAGTGCACACAAATAAAAAGACCAATTAACTACACTGCGCACACAGATTTTTTTTTCTAGCTTGATTACTTATTTGACTCATATATAGCTGAGAAGAGAAAAATAAAAGGAAAGGAGGAAGGATGGAAAATATTAAGGACAAATATAGATTAGGATAATAGTATCTGTTTTTAGAACATTACCTCTCTGCACATTTTCGTCTGTTCCTTGATGACTTCTTGGGGTACCATGGTAGCACCAATCTGTTGCGTGATTCCACCCGCCTCACCATCCTGAACATTGCTGTGCCGGATCTGAACAAACAAATACATAAATAAAACAAAAGTGAACAAAGAAATGCATGGGAGGAAATCATTTATAATAAGTAATTTTCTGTAAAAAACATGGACAGATCATTGCACACTTGGGGTAACATGGTAGCATCGATCTATTGCATGATTCCACCGGCCTCACCATTCGCCATGTTGCTGTTCCGGATCTGAACAAATAAATCACACGAAGTATTCAAACAAAATAAATATGGGGGAATTATTTGTTAACAATTTACTATTCAAAAATCCTGGACAAATCATTGCAAACTTGGGGTACCATGGTAACACTGATCTGCCATGGCGGTGTCAACGTGACCGAAGAGGCACACAACTGGTGAGCGGAGATGATACAAATGAAAAGCGAGTCCATGGGCTTAACAATGCTTGATTTACAGCAGTTATACATATGAAACAGGTATATTTCTATACTGAAATCAATTGGATCGATATTTGGGACCAAGAAATTAAGGATTGTAATGCGTGTGGGAGCTACATCACGGCGGATTGCCATTTTCAACTTGGCTAGTTTGTGCGCATTGCATAATACTGAGCCAGTGTATGTTACGTACAGTGCGTAGAGCGTTCTCAAGATCACACTGTGCCTCTTGATTTATGAATCGGAACTACCTCTCAACTCACCTTGTCCAAAATCTTTGTCTTGCCGGTGTCAACGTGACCCAAGACACATACGACTGGTGAGCGCAGATGGTCCGTTGACTTCCCCTTCTCCCCTTCTTCAATTCGTTTCTGTAAATTAATGTTTTGAAGAGATATTTGAGATTTTTCTGTTCCCAATTTTCACACTTAATTATAATGCCTTTTATTAACTTGAACCAGATTTTCGTAGAATCTTTGAATCAGTTCTACTATATATATCATAAACTTTAGTCACAGATAACTTTTTGCAAATATTTTAGACTGTATTTTATAATTCTTTAAAAATACATGAATAAACACAGACAAAACACATTTTTATTTCATAAATTAACATCAAATGAATCACAAAAGAAAAATATTTCATATATAAGATGCAAGAGTGATCAAATTATTATTTTTTTTATTATGAGTAAAGATAAGGATTAATGTGTTAGCAATGCCTTCTATCACATCATGTTTTTGCACATTTGCACACTCTATGTGCTTACAATTAACAATACATTTGTAATTAATTTAATGAAACTGGTTTGCAGACATGAAAAGTACTGTTCATAAAAAAACACTGAAAAACTTTTGAGAACTACTGCGAGGGAGCGAAGTGACCGAGCGGGGGAGATTTTTCAATTTTGGGGTGCAGAATCGTGCAATCTGGTGCATTCTGTGGTGAGATTTTTAACCCTATTAATAAGAATCTGGAGTAAGAGGATTCCATTCAAGATAACACATACTAAAACAGGCTCTGGGTTACATTTTTATAATTACCAGCAAGCAGAGAGGAATATTTTAAAGGAAAAAAAAACTAGATGGATCTTCGACTGTGCAGTCGAAATGATGCCTCCGCTATCACACGATTTTTTATATCAAGCCCAAATTAACACGCACTGAATTAATTCTGTAAACTCAATTTTGATGGTAATTCATCAACCAGATCTTGAGATATCACAATTAAAAGCGATTTTTGCATATATAATGAGTCCTGTGACATTGACCTTTGACCTTATGATCCCAAAATTATATTTCTACATCAGCTCCCTAAGATACATAATGGGTCATGTGACCTTGACCTTTGACGTCATGAACCCCAAATTGTATGGCTACATTGACTCCCTAAGAATCATTCAGGTACCAAGTTTTATTTAAATCTGACATTCTGTTCTTAAGATTTTGCCATTACAAGCTATTTTAGCATATATCTATATTGAGTCCTGTGACCTTGACCTTTGACATCATGACCCCAACATTGCATGGCTTCATTGGCTTCCTAAGATACATACACATACCAATTTTGATTGAAATCTGACATTCAGTTCTCGAGATTTTGCCATTACAAGCTATTTTTGCATATATGTTGTGCCCTATGACCTTGACCTTTGACCTCATGACCCCCAAAATATAATCAGATCATTGTCATCCTAATATGTACACTCATACCAAGTTTGAAATCGATCAGTCAACCGGTTCTTGAGATATCGCGAGAACGAAAACGGGACGGACGGACGGACAACCCGAAAACATAATGCCTCCGGCCACTTCGTCATGCCTGGGTTTGGGTGTCTTTTTTCCATATAATAATAATAGTAATAATAATAATAATAATAATAATAATAATACTAGAGTGCAAATTGTAGTGAGCATCTAAGTGCTTAGATTATTACCCCAGTCAACGGATACACATTTCAATCATTCCTGCACACAAATTGCACATTTTTCGTGCATTGGGCCAACAAACTAGGTGCAAAAAGAACTAGAAATAGCTGCATAGTGCATGTACCTCCGCCGCCATGCGCGAATGAACCGAGACAGCCGAAAAGTAAATGATCAAAAGATCACATTTTGGGGAAACAAATGGACACCAAAGCGTCATATTTCCGTAAAAAATAGCCCAAGCTTACCTTGTATAGGTGTGCTTTCATTTAATACTGTATTTTTATGAAATTTTTCTCGGCGATTCTGACGGTAATTTTCTACTCTCGAACTGCACTGCACAGACCACAGTCGCATAATTGAACTGCATGCATATCGCATGGTGATTGATACAGTACACATGTACAGTGCATAACCAGGCCACTATAGTTGGCGCATGCGCATAACAGGCGAACAGACGAGAGGACGAACAGACGAGACCGAAAACATAACCTCCTGCCAACTCTGTTGGCGGAGGTAATAAGCCTTCATAGCTGTAGTTGATTTTATTCAATTGAAATAAAATACTCTCCTTGAACTGAGACTGGACAACTTATTTGGGTGTCCTTTTTTCCATGTGACATTACCTTCATTCTGTGCAATGCTCTTTGCCTCATGTCATCCTGTGCATTGCTCTTTGTCCCATATGACATTACCTTCATTCTGTGCATTGCTCTTTGTCCCATGTGACATTACCTTCATTCTGTGCATTGCTCTTTGTCCCATGTGACATTACCTTCATTCTGTGGATTGCTCTTTGCCTCATGTGACATTACCTTCATTCTGTGCATTGCTCTTTGCCTCATGTGACATTACCTTCATTCTGTGCATTGCTCTTTGTCTCATGTGACATTACCTTCATTCTGTGGATTGCTCTTTGTCTCATGTGACATTACCTTCATTCTGTGCATTGCTCTTTGCCTCATGTGACATTACCTTCATTCTGTGGATTGCTCTTTGCCTCATGTGACATTAGTTTCATTCTGTGTATTCCTCTTTGTCCCATGTGACATTACCTTCATTCTGTGGATTGCTCTTTGTCTCATGTGACATTACCTTCATTCTGTGGATTGCTCTTTGTCTCATGTGACATTACCTTCATTCTGTGGATTGCTCTTTGTCTCATGTGACATTACCTTCATTCTGTGCATTGCTCTTTGTCTCATGTGACATTACCTTCATTCTGTGTATTGCTCTTTGTCCCATGTGACATTACCTTCATTCTGTGCATTGCTCTTTGTCCCATTACCTTCATTCTGTGCAATGCTCTTTGCCTCGTGCGACATTACCTTCATTCTGTGCATTGCTCTTTGCCTCATGTCACATTACCTTCATTCTGTGTAATGCTCTTTGTCTCATGTGACATTACCTTCATTCTGTGTATTGCTCTTTGTCTGATTTTCTCCTCCTTCGACATCTCTTCATCACTTGACACCTCACTCTCTGATTCTGACTCTTCTTCCTCGTCCTCATCATCGTCGTCGTCTTCGTCCTCGTCGCTTTCCTCATCCTCACTCTCATCATCATCATCATCATCTTCCTCCTCTTCGACTTCTCCCCCAGCTTTTGCTTCTTTCGTCTTGATGGTGATTTTAGCTTTGGGTATCTTGTCTGCAGAGCCAAGACACAAAATCAAACACAATAATTAAAAATGCAATGCAATGAAATACAATTTGTTAAAACGTTTCTATTCCCACACATGTGTGTTACAATAGCAATATTCTTTGTTATGTTTCATAAATACTCCCCATATCTCTTTCTTTGGGGAAGAAGTATTATTATAAAGTTGCTGTCAACCATTTAAACATTTTGTTCACATAACAGTGTAAAATTCAAACATTTTCTCATTATAATTTGGATCCAAGTTACATGCTCTGGTTCAGCAGGTGACTTCAAATTGAACTTGCCCAAACCAAATTTCAAATGCCCGGGCAGGTCGGCAAGTGAGTGGTGAAGTGTGACGTCATAAAAAACATTTTTAGAATGTCCAAATTTAAACTTCATTTTCCGAAAGAGCATAACAATAATGTCCAAATGTTGAAAATCAATCAAATATGTTAAGTATTGGCCCATCCGAATGAATTTTATTTTAATAGGAAATCAGTGTTATATTGCTCTGGTTCGTAACTTTATTCGATTGATTTTCAAGATTTGGGCATTATTTTGTATGCTTTTTCGGAAAATAAAGTTCAAATTGAGAAATTCTAAAAATAGATTTTTAAGATGTCACAGCTTCGGTACTCTAGTGGGTTTGTAGAACCCTGTCAAACTGTGCATTAATGCAATTTTTGTGGACTAAAGCTGATTTTTTGTGTGTGTGATGCAAGGCCAGTGGATTTATTCTAGTCACAATTGTTTAGACCTAATCGTACTCACCTTCCTCCTTCTTCTCCTCCTCCTCCTCATCCTCCCAATTATCAGCCACATCATCTTCCGCATCCCACACGTCTTTCACCTCCTCCTCCTTAGTTTCTTCCGTTTTTGTTTCCTCCATTTTGGTATCTTCCTCCTTGTCTTCTTCTTCACCCTCCTTCACCTCGGCATCGTCTGTCGCAATCTTTTCCGACTTCTCTTCCACCGCTGTAGTACAGAAATTATGACATTAACAGTAAAATGAATGAAATATTTAACACTTGAAATCTCAGTGGTCAAGGGCAAAATTAAAATAATTTAGTTAAACTATTATGGCCTGACTTTAATATATCACAATACAACATATTTCATCGCAAAGATTTTTCTCATCATTCTATAAAGCTTTCAAAAAAGTGTGTAATGAAAGCAAAATACAGGGAGAAGAAAGGAGAACTTAGGGAAGAGAGTTTTAGTAAACAAGTGGCCTATCATCATGTTAATTCGAACTTAAAATTAAAAGTTTTACTTAAAGGGATCTATCAACTTTGTTGACATGTGCAAAAAGTGATGAATGGTTGATACAATGTGTATTGATGTGATCTGATATGCCCACTGAATAAGAGTTCCAAGTAAGTTATGAGGATCTGGCAATCTGGACAATACCTTTCAAACCTCTGTGAAACACCCCCTGGGGTAGTATGGACTCACTACAGGGAGTGAGGTAAAATCATTATCCATATGTACAGGGAAGAAGAGGTCAAACGGTTCAGATTACCTTCATCCACACTCTTCTTCTTATTCCTGTCTCTCCTATCCCTCTTTCCATACACCACTCTTCTTGGCTTCTCTTCGTTGACGGTGTCCTTGGAAGGCACGTCCACCCCTTGTTCCCTGAGCGCCGCCAGCATGACCTCTGCCCTGGCCTTAGCCTCTTTCTGTGCTTTGGTTAGATATGTTCCGTCCTTCTTCATCTGTTCAATCTTCTCCTGGAAATTGCAAGTTTTTGATACATAGAAATACAAATTAATTAGTATTCATTCTGATTTCATCCAATAATAGGCATTCTGTATCCTTTTTTTATATTCTGTATCCTCTTTCTATTCTGTAATTTTGATACATAAAAACATTTAATTTTTGTTTGCATTTTGTTTGTTTGGTTTGAAACAGAAATATGAGACCTTTACCTTTTATCATTCTAACACCCCCCCCCCCCTCACTATCACCAGAACATACAAGCAATTGTTGATTAGACAAGCTTGAACAACATGAAATTTTTACATTTTTTAATTGCCATTTTTGGTTCTACTTCACTCTTTGTATACAATCTAACTGGGTCTTTTAGATTTGGAGTCTGGGTGGCAAAATATGACATCTTAATATCTGTCTCTTTTTTATGGTTCATGGAGAATAGGAAATAGGTTATCATACTTTCTTCCGCTGTTTGGCCTTCTCCTTCTTCTCCTTCTCCAGCCTCAATTTCTCCAGACGCTGTTCCTCGGCCTCCTCATGGGCTTTCATCTTGGCCTCCTCTTCAGCTTGTAGTCTCTCCTCGTCCTCTTTTGCCTGCTTCAATGCCTCCTGCATGGCCTTCAGTGCAGCTGTGAGTCAAAGGTCAAAGGTCAAAAGAAAAAGGAAAGTGTTTCAAGATATTTGTTCTACATCTCCATTTGCATATTGGTTTACTCTTCAGCTTGTAGTCTCTCCTCGTCCTCTTTTGCCTGCTTCAATGCCTCCTGCATGGCTTTCCGTGCAGCTGTGGGTCAAAGGCCAAAGGTCAAAAGGAAATATATTTCAAGACATTTGTTCTACATCTCCACTTGCATATTGGTTTACTATTCAGCTTTCAGTTTCTCCTCCTCTTTTGCCTGCTTCAATGCCTCCTGCGTGGCCTTCAGTGCAGCTGTGGGTCAAAGGTCAAAAGAAAAAGGAAAGTGTTTAAAGATATTTGTTCTACATCTCCACTTGCATCTTGGTTTACTATTCAGCTTTCTATCTCTCCTCTTACTTTGCCTTCTTCATGCCTCCTGCATGACCCTCAGTGCAACTATGAGTCAAAAGGTCAAAGGTCAAAAGGTCACAAGGAAAGTGTTTCAATATATTTGTTCTACATCTCCACTTGCATCTTGGTTTATTATTCAGCTTTCAGTTTCTTCTCCTCCTTTGCATTCTTCAATGCCTCCTGCATGACCTTCAGGGCAACTGTATTTCAAAGGTCATGGGTCAAAGGTCAAAAGAAAATGTTTCAATGTTTTTGATCTTCATCTCCAGGGCTCGCATCTTGGTCTAAACTATGTAATTAAACAAAACAAATCTTACCTTTATTTGGCTTCCTCTTCTTCTCTTCCTCCTCTCCTTTCTTTCCCTTCTTCTTCTTTTTCTTCTTTCCTGTATCTTCTTCTCCTTCCTCATCTTCGCCTTTAGCCTCTTCTTCAGCTGCTAGAACACAAATATGAAAATAATGTTAACTCAATTTGCTCAGTTCTTATATCAAATTATAAATTTTATCAAAATCGACACAAACTTACTAAGAACTCTAGCAATTCTCACATAGCTCATTTTAATTTAATTACCAATAGAAGCATGGAACAGCTTTCAGTTTTCCAAATTCTCTTTTGTATTTGTTATTATTTCCTAGGGTGGTTTCTATCTCCTTTTCTGTAGCCGTAGGCCACACATCTTCTGTAAGGAGCAAAGGCAACAGAAGGGGGCTAATCCTCTGGTAGCTCTGTGCATTTAAGTTTCCTTTCTCCATTCTTCTAGTTAGAAGGCAGTACCATTTTGAGAGTCTTTGGTATGTCCTAGCCAGGGAATTGAACCCGGAACCTCATGTGCACGAGGTGGACCCTCATACCGCTAAGTCACCATGCCCAGTCTCAATTGTAAATGGTTAGATATACAGTAAAACATGTTTATAGTGACAGGTGACCTCTATAGACTGGTTCCATAACAACGTTTTTCTGTGAAGTTACAATGTTATCAATTTTGGTGGTCACTATAGGCAGGCTGGCTGCTTAGGACAGGTGGCCACTAAGACAGGTTCAACTGTCTGTATTAGAGATAAGATCGAACAATAATCCCCACATCAGATGACTAACCTTTCACTGCTTCAGTGGCTTCCCCCGTTTTCTCTTCTTCGTCCTCTTCCTTCTTCTCATCCTTCCCCACATCTCCTGTCTTCACTTGCTCCTTCTGCTTTTTCCTCCTCGCCTCCTCCCTCTGAGCTTCCTTCTTCTTCTTCTCCCTTTCCTTCTTCTCCGCCTTCTTCTGGGCGGCAGTTTTCATCTTGGGAGCAGAGTCGTCATCATCCTCATCTCCACCATCTGGGTCCTTTTGCACAAAACAGAAATCAAATTCATATGGATCCCGCACCCAAAAATAATATTCTTATTAATGAAAGGTAATAATTTTAGTAGTCCATTCTACCAACAAGTTCAGAAAAGTAGGTTTCCAGACAAATTATATTATATAATTGCAAAACTCATCACCATGCTTAAGTATTCATGGGTCTGCTAAAGAAGACTTTTCTATTGCCTAGGACGTCTGCATCTTCCAAAGTTCTATTGTCTCCAAACTTACGTGTGTATAGAATTGGCGCACTCACAGATGTTCGGTGCAAAGTGTTGGACATCTATTTAATATCAAACAACAGTACCAAAACATATTCATTGCATGGTGGTCCCCTTTGAAGGTAGTGCATCACTTTGGTAGGGAAAACCCAAGTCTCATTCCATGAACCACAAGCATCCTATATCAATGATCAACATTATCACAGGCCCCCTGGCCTGAGGCCACTAAAAATAGCATTGGGCCATCAAATACCATTGATGCTTAATTCCTTGTGCCCAAATGAATGACTAAATTTACCATAAATTGTCATGTTTTTCTTTAAATGGGGTCATGAACTTCATAATTAAAATTTCTAGTGGCCAGCTGGGCAGCCTATTAGTCTTTTTCATGTAACCCCAACAGAATTTCTAGTGGTTGTTGGCACCCAGGCCACTGCTGAAGTCAAGCCCTGCTTTACCTGTGTTTTGGAACTGTCATCTTGACCCTTGACCTCACTGGGAAGGGGCTTCCCCTCTTCCAGGGCAGCCATGTCTTCCAGCAGCTCATCCTCATCACTACATCATCAAAGAAGGGAAGAAAAGAAATAGATATATGTGACCAGCTACTGTAAACGTTGTTACTTTCGCGCGATTAATATTTCGCGCTGAGCGACACAGAAACACATTCGCGGATTTTTAATTTCGCGGCCGAGCAATTGTTTACACGCATTGCAGATTGTGCATTTATATTCGCGGGTTTTAATATTCACTTGATGCTGACATCAGCGCAAAATCCGCGAAAATGAATGCACCGCTAACATTACCACGTTTACAGTATAGCAGAACACTGCACTCGTCGGTAATTCATGTTTTGAAGAAATGGGCATTTTAAGTTTACATAATGTGTGTAAAAGACAATTATTGATCAATTTGTTAGAACAAAGCATCACATGAAAGCTTGTGACAAGGCCTTTCTAATGGGATGAAAATCTACATTTTAATTTTTACTGACAAGTGCAGGGTTTTGCTATAGCCGGTCTCATATAGTCTGCATTGTTTGGATAGCTGTATTAAATATTGAGCTTTAACCCTAAAAAGGCCGGGCTATTTGAGGTCTTCAGCAGGCCGGGGGGGGGGGGGGGGGGGGGGCCATTATGGCCCCCCCCCCCCCAAGATCTCCGCCGCAGAGCGGCCGATCGCCGTGAAAATGTGCACGCATGATAAGTGAAGTGTATAGAATACAATGGTAATTTTCAATTTTTTTGAAAAACTCATTAATTTGCATATTTATGGTAATTTATGCAAATAAGTCATGAAATTCATATTTTTACCCATAAATCATATATTCTTCATAATTAAACTCTGGTTTTCACTACATATATTCTTCAGAGCATTTGGAATAATAATACGACAAAAAAATGTGGAAGAGCCAGGTTCTTCCTTATGTTTTCTATTGTTTTGATAATTTCTTATGTATTTCTTTGTTTTTTTTAACTTATGTATTTTATTGTTTTTGTTGTTTATTTTATTTCTAACTATAATTTAACTATTTTGAACCCCAAAACCAACATATAAAATGAAAACAACACCAAATAACCAATGATATACCTCATTTTACAAAAATTGATATTTCCATATGTTTTGTACACAAATCACAAAATTGAGCGATTTTCGGGCTGACATGCATTGACAAAAGGTCGTGACTTTATAACGGTAGGTCCGATTTTCGAAATTTTTGTTTTAAAATGTGCGCAAGACCCGAAAGAAAAAAGTCACCAAGCAGCGGCGCGTCATCTTACAGCGTTTTGGAGCAATAAACAAAATTGCGGAGGGGGGGGCCATTATGCCCCCCCCCCCCCCGCCCCCCCCCCCCCCCCCCCCCCTCCCGCCTTATTAGGGTTAATGGCAAAGTGGACACACAATAGTGGAATTATTTACAAGGCTGCACAGTAAATTTCTAGCATTGTTGCAATACATTAGAAATATCAACATCTAAATATGCTCTTTATCTGATATGCTTAGAAAATATTGATTGCTGTGATGTGTGTACAACTTTAGTTATGACAATTTAGCATGGTCAAATATCATTGTAATAGTTACAGCAATAAGGACTTAACTTTATTTGTTTTGCTGAATGGCCCACATCCCAAATTGATTATGTATGGCTAACATACATATGTATAAAATGATTACACTGTAAAGCATATAAGAAATGATTCTGTATAAAGAAGAGAAGAGATTGTGTAAGTAACTACAATATATAGGATTAATGAAATCTGTGAATGTTTTACTTGTGATACTTACAAATCCTTTTTCTTTCCTTTCTTTTTCTGTTAAGGAAAAAAACAAAAGAAAAAGAAAAAATCTTCAAATCAATATGAACAATGAATAGATGGAGGAAGCAGCTATTTTTGTCTGAAAATTTTCAAAACTTTCACAACTTGTAAGTAGTAAATCATAAAACCACTTCATCTGACTGAAATCTAAACAACACTTTTGAGAAACCCCTCAAACAAAAACTGTGAAATCTTTGCTCTTATCCTTGGCAATGTGCAAGAACATACAAAACATCTGTGAATGAAGGAGATGACAAACAAAATTGCTTTGTAATTGACTATTTTAGTAATCAAGAAATCCTAAGAACTTAGTTTTAGCACGCAATAAAATGTATCCACTCATGGAAAGCAGATACAGGAAGTGAATGAAGCCGGTAGTCACAAGTATGAAGGGAGGGGCCTAGACGGGCGTAAAGACTACAGAATGTTGGTACAATCTCAGTGGAGCAGTCATTTTTGCATGAAACTTTGGGCTCATATTTCTGCATTTTACGATATTCAACTTTACTTTTGGTTTGGTTATGAATATTTTTTTCACCAATTTCAACAACATGACTGAGCACTATCAATCACAGCTGCACTTTAGCTTCAAGGTATATGTTTGCAGCCATTATATCTTCAAGAAAATTAACAATTAAAAATCATACAATTAATTGTATAACAAAATATGTCCACTGATCATATAAACAAAAGATATGCCATATTTATTGATTTTATAATGAAATTTAACCCGTTCAAGACTGGACCCGATAATGCTTGGGCTGGGGTCTATGGAGAATGCATGTTATAGCAAAATTCATCTGTCTTGAATGGGTTAAAGGGGTATTCCGGGCCTGATAAAACCATTCGTTATTTGAATAAGCAGAATAAGAGGCATAATTGGTGAAAATTTGATCAAAATCGGACAAGAAACACGGGAGTTATACCTATTTGAACATCATGTAGTAATGAGCGATCGTTTCAAAATTGCCGCCATATGCAACATCATTGACGAGCAACTCGCCATGGCTTTAGTACATGAAAATACACTTATTTCTCATTTTCGTTGCTAAAAATTAATTTTTCTCTGCTTATTTTCACGAATTCATAGAAGAATATCGATGGGCCAACCTCTTTGGAATTTGTAAGCTCATAAATTTGCTTTGTTATTAAGAAAATTTAATTTTTTTTACATTTCCATGTAGAAGTCAAAATGGCTGCAGCTCGCAAGTGACGTCACGATCGATAGCAATTGCGAACGATACTAACAATCGGAGCAAAGTTCATCCTGTCATAACTTTTTTATTGCTCTACCGTTTTGGCTCAAGATTTTCGATCATGATTCTTCATATTCACTTCATTTTATAGCAAACATCACATTTCTGGGGTGGAATTTCCCTTTAATAATCGTATGATCAAACATCCGATCGTACGATTAATTGCAAAGCTCTCCGTTACGGGGCGCTGAACATGTCAAGTTCTTATCTTACACCTCACCTTCTTGCTCTTGCTACTTGGCTGTGGCTCCTCCTCCTCTTCTCCTCCTCCTCCCGTATCCATGGCAACCTCTGGCTGGGCCGCAGGGGCTGTTCCATTCTCCATCTCTGCTTCTTTGCCCTTCTTCTTCCCCTCTCTCTTCCCTCCTCCTCCATCCCTCCCAGCTGACTCGATGGCTGCCACCTCCGCCATCAAATCGTCTTCATCCCTAGATGGATTGATTGATTGAGCGCCAAGAGAAAATTTGGAAGGAAATTTCATTTTCTAATATCCAGATAGATGTTTTTTACACTACAATTTTGTCCCACGTCCTATAATTCTCTATTATTAGAAAATATCAAAAGGAAATTTAATATTCCATTGCAGCTATAACATCCAGATTGTTTTAATAAAAACATCAAAATTCTATCCCACATCCTAAATCTCTGTGGATAATTCAGTGTAGCAGCGCATTCCCTGAATAAACTGAACAACATCATTCATGGCATGTCATTCAGATTCAAAATGTCAATAGGTGTTACCATCGTAGCAGCTCAAAGAACAACTAACACCTTCCAAATAAATTTTGAACATTTTTTGCTTGAAACACAATTTATATATTTCAAATGATCTATTTATAGCAGACGAGTAATTATGGTGAAATAAAAATGCAAGCCATAGAGCCAAAGAAGATGTGCTATTAATAGATATATATGTGCAATACATCTCCCTTATGGCGCAATTCCAAAAGTTTGTGTTTGCTGCCCTCAAGTTCACCCGGGGAATTCAATGTACAGTATATTGTATATACTGTATATTTCAAAGCAAATGAGTAATGATGTTGCAATATAAATTCAAGCCATATAGTACAAGCAGATACATGGTATTAACAAATGGCATCTGTTTTTTGGTGCAATTCCAATGTGTATGTTTGCTGCCCTTTAAGTTCACAACAAGTTGGAAATTGTAATATACATGTTGTAAATAATTCCATTTACTTCACCCTACAGTCAATATACTAGCTGACTGTCTTCCTCAACAAAGATCTTTCTATTGTTGATATCTATAGATGACCAGTAACAAATGAATTAAAAGAATAATAGATACTAAACTGTGCATATACCCATTAAACAAATACAAATAGAAACTCATTATCAACTTACAAATCCTTCCGTCCCTTCTTTCCTTTCTGAAAATTTGAAACCAAAAACAACGATGAAAAATATTTTGATATACAGTTCAGTTTAATAGTTCAGTTTAATACATATATAGTTCAGATATATGACTTCAGTTTAATTAGCAATTTTAAATCTCTCATGAGTTTGTAAAGTATTTGAATCAAAATAAGATGCCTTTGATAAACTACATAACACTCTGCTAGCTTACATTTTGATTATGTATGCAAAGCAGATTGAAGGATCTACTTGTTAACAGAATAAATTAATTACTCAATGTTTGAAAATGAAAATGAACACTGTGTCAATACAAATTGACATAAATAAATACATAAACAAATCAATTAGAGAATTAATAAATAGTTGTTTAAATATAAAAATAAATAAGAAAAATAAGTAAAAAATTAACAATTGACCTATTTAAATAGAAATAAATAATTAAATACAAAAAAAAAGTAGATACTAGATAAGATATAAATAATTTACCTATATATATATACATGTATGTAATAGAAACACATTATCCAATACAAATAAATGAATAAATAAATAAGTTATCAATATAAATTTTGTTCTTCAAATCTTACCGTTTTCTTCTTGCCCATTGGTTGTTGCACTGGTTCTGCTGGTTCCTGGGGCTCTTTCGGTCCCAGGCCGGATTCCAACTCCAACGCAGCCATCTCATCTAGAAGGTCATCCTCATTACTGAATCAAACAAAAAACATTCATGGTATGATTTTAACCCTCACTATTGTGACGGCTTGTCATAGCAGCTTGGATGTATACTTGGCTTGCCATAGGCAAGACACGTTGGAAGTTAACATGGCTTGAAATTACAAACATCACGTTGGAAGTTAACATGGCTTGAAATTACAAACATCACGGCTTTTCTTGTGTATTTTATTTGGTCTTTTGCGAGGAACTCGGGAGAGTGTACTGGTTATGGAGTGTCGTACCATCAACTCGTAACACTATGTAAATTTTCAATTTTCAATTAAAAAAAAAAATTTATTTTCGTGATGAATACAATTATTTCAAACATAGAGAAACTGACCAGAATAGATGAAAATGGGCAAAGCAAATAGATTTGAACTTGAGATCTCTGGATTGCTAGACCGGTAATCTACCAACTGAGCTAGAAAGCCCTTGTGCTGGTTGTTCATCCCTGAAACCCCTTTCATTTAATAACATTAATTACAATATGGCTCTGGTTTTTTTAAAAGTGCCAAAAGGCTTAATGGCACTTTGAGGGCATATATTTTTAAAAACATACAGAACTGAAAACTTATTTTTGTGTTTTCTTATAGTATCCACCTAGATTGATCTCCCATACCTTAACGAAAATATATTGATTTATATTTATATACGTCAGATGACCCTAAAGGGCTAATTGTTTACGGAAATATGTCAACCAAAAAAGGGTTCAATTGTGTTCAGGTATAAAAAACACTAGTGGAGGATTTCCAGTTTTTATTTTTTGCTGATTATGAACAAGTGTGAGTTGAACTTTCAGAAAATAAACAGTGCTGCAAATTAAAAGTAATATCCTGACCACACAATGCCACCCAAAATGGTGTTTCGGACGTTACATCTTCCATAAACAAGTTAACCCCTCATTACCCCTACCAGTATAATAATTTAATGATATGATTTCAGCATGGAAACTAAACTTATAATTAACTTATCATATTGCCTAAAAAGGAAACAAGACTTATTTCTTAAGCCAACAGTTAACACAAAAAAAATCATGAAATGCACATATGGTGCCATTTTCCGTAAACAATTTTGTAACGTCCGAAACAATTTTTATTAGGATATAATTAGAAAAAGGGGAATAAACACAAACTATTTGTTATTTCATTTTTGAAGAGACTTGATGTACCCTCCCAACACAGAAAAAAATAATGTAATAGCTCATTGCGTTATGATTATATATTCAAAATTAACTTTCCGTTAACATTTGTAACATCCGAAACAAATGTAACATCCGAAACAAAAAATGTAACTTAGTCACAGGAAAGGGCACCTTATATGAATCAATCATAATATAAAATAGTATTCATTTTGAAACAAATTTACACATGAATTGGGTAATTAATTGCCAAAACAAATGTTTCAGATCAACAAATGTAAACAAATGTGTTTCGGACGTTACATGGGGTAATTGTTAACACAAAATTGATATTTTAGTGCATTTATTTTCAAAATGATAATATATTGTTATTATTATTCATTTAGATCATGTAAATGAAACATAATCATCAAAATACATTATGTTTTAATAACATTTAGATGCTTAGTCTGCCCCAAATCCACATTTTCACCAATGAAATATTGTATATACTGTATATTTCAAAGCAAATGAGTAGTGATGTTGCAATATAAATTCAAGCCCTATAGTAAAAGCAGATACATGGTATTAACAAATGGCATCTGTTTTTTGGTGCAATTCCAATGTGTATGTTTGCTGCCCTTTAAGTTCACAAGTTGGGAATTGTAATATACATGTTGTAAATAATTTCATTTACTTCACAATACAGTCAAACCTGTGATAGTGGCCACCTTTCTACAGCAGCAAACTGTTTTGGGGAATCACATCTAGTCAATCCATACATTTATGTATTAACCTGTCTATAGTGGTCACATTTTATTTCTCTTGGGTGGTCACTATTCTCATGTTTGACTTTATTCAAAATACTAGCTGCCTGTCTTCCGCAACAAAGATATTTATATTGTTGATATCTATAGATGACCAGTAACAAATGAATTACATGAATAATGAATACCAGACTGTGCATATACCCATAAAACAAATACAAATAGAAACTCATTATCAACTTACAAATCCTTCCGTCCCTTCTTTCCTTTCTGTAAATTTGAAACCAAAAATAAACAATGAATTTAAATCTCTCTTTGAGTTTGTAAACCATTTAATTACAAATAAGATGCTAGATAACAAATTACATAACAAGCTGCTAGCTTTATCATTTTGATTATTATTCCATATAATTTGATTGTTTTGGTACAAATGTAGACAATATTTTGGGTCTGACATATAACAAGTAGCATTATAGGCAAATGACATGAAGCACTTACAAGAAACATTAATTTGTAAAAAAAAAAAATTATGCAGGGCACATATGTATCAAAAGCAGATTGAAAGAACTACTTGTCAACATAATAAATTAATCACTCAATGTTTGAAAAAATTAAAATTTACATTTTAAATAAATACATAAACAAATAATAAATAATTGTTTAAATATGAACATGAATAATACGATAAAGATATTTATAAATACAGAAAAAAGAGTGAATAAATGACCAATTGACCTATTTGAAATAGAAATATATAATCCATTACAGACAAAAAAGTGGGTATTAATATTATACTAATATATACAATAGAAACACATAATCCAATACAAAATAAATGAAAAACAAAACAAAATAAATGTTCAAATCTTACCGTTTTCTTCTTGCCCGTTGGTTGTTGCACTGGTTCTGCTGGTTCCTGGGGCTCTTTTGGTCCCAGGCCGGATTCCAACTCCAACGCAGCCATCTCTTCTAGAAGGTCATCCTCATTCCTGAATCAGACAAAAAACATTCATGGTGTCAATTTTCATTTTTCAATTGTTTGTTTCGAACCAGAGACCTCCCGATTGCTAGACCAGAACTGTACAAAGTGGTTGTTTATTCAAAAACCCTTTTCAATGCTTGTGATGGTTAGCAGCTATTATAAACCGAACACAAACCTAATTGATAAGAAATCAACTAAGGAATATCAGAGGGATTACTGAAGTGATGTAGCTTTTTAAAGGGGTAGTTTAGTTTTGGTAGAGAGGGCGCTGCACATGACAATTTTTTTGTGAGGTAATGAAAAACTGAGTGTCGAATTTGAGAGAACATGCAATTTTAATCGCAGGATAAACTTTATTTGGTCAAAATCGGTCCAGAAACGGCTGAAATATCAATAAATATATATGATCTTATAATTATTTGGGGCCCAAATAATTAGATGAATTTTTCAAAAATCAAAAAAATGCATACACTTTTTCAAAAATTTTCAAAACCGTTTTTTAAATAGTTGTTGATGATCTCTCTATTTAATCATGATTTCAATACAACATCACATGCATACTTTTGTATGAAAAATGGTTAAAACCAATGCCTTTTTAGAGAGCGCCCTCTTGTGTTTTAATGGCTATTTTTTAATGATAATGGGCTTTTTACTTGGTCGTTTGTAATTTTGTATACCTTTCTAGCATGGTGGAGTTATAACTATTAGTTTATAATGTTACTGTCCAGGTTTGGTTACTAAAGTTCAGCCTTGCCAAAACTGTACTACCCCTTTAAAATAAATTATTTTAAAAATAGGGTAACTGACCAGAAATATATGGAATATAAATGAAAACAAATACAGAAAATAATGTTTCCTCCGGGATTCAACCCGAGACATCTGGATAGCTAGACCGGTGCCCCACCAACTGAGCTAGAAAGCCCTTGCGCTGGTTGTTTGTCCCTGAAACCCCTTTCAGTTATATTAAAGGACAATGAAATCCAGACAAATTGTTGTATGCACTATAAGACACTAAATATAATGAATAGTCTCTGAAAATGTGAGCACAATCGGTCAAGAAATAAGCAAACTATGGCTCTTTGAAAAGAGCCATGTATTTCTTCGAGTGACTCAAATTGGCAACGCACTCTGGCAAAGTTGTGGACAACTCCCCATACATTTTGTACACACAATTTCAGTTTTGTTAAATTTTCTCAAAATTTATGTTTACCCTCCGTTCGAGTTCAACATATATTTTGTAGAATGCTTTTATACATAACATATCATGAGTTGGGGGAATGGAAAAATGTGACTATGAAGAAAACTGTCAAAATGGGAACATTTGTGTACAAAACATATGGGGAGTTGTCCACACACTTATCAGAGTGCGTTGCCAATTTGAGTTCCGCATAGGAATAAATGGACATCTTCAAAGAGCCCTAGTTTTCTTGTTTCTTACCCGATTATGCTCTAACTTTCAGAGATTGTTCTTCTTAATCTCTTCAAGACTATGAAAGCAACATTTTGATTGGGTTTCATTGCCCTTTAATAAAATGAAATTAAAATATTCAGAATTGGTACAAGACAGATATTCCATCTGCTGCCAAAGTCTAATAGTTTCATTATGAGGCCCAAGATAAGATGTACTGAATGTTAAATGATATTTGAAGAACATGGCATGCAATGGACAGTAAACTTATTAATAATTACAATACAATCTGCACAATACAATACATCTAATACAGTTAGAAAATGACCATTGTGCCCATAAAAGTATTTTGCATCTCGAGCCTGAAAGGTTGTTTAACTACTAAATAGTGCATCCACAGACAATTTGTCATCAGATAGGCAAATTTATTGATCTTCATACTTACAGTTCATTCCTTTTCTTCTTCTTGCCTTTACCCTGAAAGAGGAAACAAGCAAGTGGTTAGCATTGTAGCATTTCAGTTATTTCCAAAAACAGTAGCCTGTAAAAAAAAAGGTATTTATTGTTAAAACAACATACAAACTAATAATTGTTATACTCCAAAGAAAATGATATAACCATCATGCTGTACTGTACTATTGGAAACAATTTCCTTCATATCTTTAGTCAACATTAAACAGATGGAAACACTTTTATTGGTTATTGCTGTAATTTCAATTCAAGTTTTTCATGTGGCATGTTTTTTTCAGAAGGGCACTGAGAGAGCTACCAACATCTAGCAACTTTGTCTGAATCGACCAAACTCACTGACTGCTGGGCTGTGGCTCCTCATGTACTTGCTCACTGACATAGCAGCGGACGCAACAACATCGGTTACGTACCCAATTTTGAGTCCACTGCGACGTCATTTGAGTGCAAACTGATTAAAACATTGCAGTGTTCTGTCACTTCAGGGGGCATTAGAAGCAGAGAAAAGTAGCATACAAATCCACTAATATTTACTTCATACATACATTATATATACAACAGTAAGTAAGACGATTTATGCTCTCATCATTATATGCTCTTATCATTATGCCCAAAAGTCAACACTTATGTTGCAGTCACACCTCCCTTTTGCTAAAAGGGCACGTAAAGCATGTTTAGAGAAATTCAGTGCCATAGCATGGGGGCCACGCAAATGATGGGGGGGGGGCACACCGTATGTATCAATTTATTTCGTTATTTTTAAACAGATTTCCCTGAGTTTTTTATTGTTTAGGGTAAATTATTGGGGTCACAGAAGAACCATTAACTTGGCTTTTATGCCATGACTTTACAGGGAAGGTGTGAGAGGGACATAAGCTTTTCCTTTTCAAGTACCAACCTTTTTAGGTGCACCTCCATTGGTGTCAGCCATGGCATCACTGATTGTCTTCTCATCTTGTAAATCATTCTCCTCGTCACTGCAAAAATAACAACAGGAAATGAACATTGCTTTCTCAAAATTAGGTCATTCCATGTCAAATCAAATGTCCAAGCTTGCCTACATCAGACGGTTATCCAGGTTTAAACATCTGAAATTTCAAGTTTTAATCCTGAATCCACCCAATGGTTTTCATGCTACAGCCCATCTTCCATATTACAGGTTTTCTAAAGTGGTGTTCTGAACAATTTTAACCTATCAAGGACTGTGGCCCACATATTTGTGGGTTGGTAGTCCTACACTTCAGCAAGAAGATAACAAGTAATAAGGAGAAAGAGCATAAATTTGTCTATTTTAAGAGCCCTATTTTGTTACTCTACCAGCTTTAGTTATTTTTTAATGATTTGTATCATTGCACAGATCGCTATATTTTTAGGAAAATCCTTAAATTGGCAACGCATTGCGATATTTTTAAAACAGATTTCGGCATTCAAATTGGCATCTTGGCAGCAAAGTCACTTCATATTTGCCTTAAATTGTAATTACTAAATATTTTCCACCTATTTTTATGCCAGTAAAAGGTAGAACAAAATTAGGAGTTGCCAATTTGTAGAGGAAATAATGATCAATGTTGCCTTTAAATAGCTTTCTGGGAAGGCAAACTGTGTAAAGAGAAGTTAAAGGGATAGTTGAGTTCTGGTAAGGAGAGTACAGTTTTGGTGAAACTGAATTTTAGTAACCAAAACCTGCATCATTACATTACAAACTAATAGTTATAACTAGAGCATTCAATAAATCTAGACATAGCATTATGTTTTTTCAAAGGAAGGGCCTAAAATGCAACCAAGATGACATTGATGAATGATGATAATGATAGTGGTGGTGGTGGTGGTAGAGCACAGTGATTATGATGATGGTGATGAAGTACCCTTACAGTCAATAAAAAGAAACTAAACAAATGCTTTTGCAGTACTGCACTGACCAAAGAGCTTATGAAGCTAGCCGCATAAGGGATTTTAAAAAGGCTACTTTTCAAGCTTGCCTACATCAGAATCAGATTTAACACTCCAAAATCACATTAGAACTCCATGTCCAATTACAGGGTGCCAAACAAACCCGTATAGGAGTTATGCATGTGTCATTTTTATGACGCACCTCTTGACCCCTGGGAAAGGTGTGTCATTGCACCGATGTGCGTCACCCTTTTATGAACCATGACGCACCCTCCATCAGAAAAAGTGACTCACCATTAGGAAACATTGACGCATATATTTGAGTCAAAATTGTGGCGCACCATTTCATGAAAATGACCGACCCAGGTCGCACGTCATTTTGCGCACCGGAAAGAAACCTCGCCAAATTACATGACGGTCCTATTGACGAACCTTGTGACGCTGCTGACGCACTCATGGTAAAGTGACCGACTATGATGCACACATGGGTCAGTGTTGTGATTCCCCATATGTCTTTTCAAACCTCACTCCAGCAGAGTCCAGCTTACACAGACACGGTCACAGACCACACACACATAGTACATGACCGGACAATCACTAAGTGACTAACTAATATGAGACTCCGATCTATTTATTATTTATTTACTTATTTATTTGTCCATGAAGTTATACTAAAGGGCAATTCCAAGCAAACATTGACATACATGTAACCACTGATTTTTTCAAATTCGTTGAACCATAACAAATTTGGTATCAAATGAAAGCTAAAAGATTGAACTTTCCAGATCTGACGCGTTTAGTGACCGTACAGAAAAAAACACTAACGCGTCCGATAACCTGCCATTTAATTGGAATCGGGCGACTTGAATGGATACCAAAGCGCGATAATCTTTCGTTCAAAACCTCGCGCTACGACACGGAAAGAAGTCGGGCTGGTGCCGAAATCACGGATTTTACATGGTATTTTACGTCCGTATGTATGGTGGCTGTAAATCTGAAACGTAATCAATTGATCAAGCGGGTGGCCGTATGCAACATTGTCGTATGATCACGTTTTTTAAAAGTTTCACATTTAGAGCCACCATACATCCGTTTCAGCTAAAGATGTAACCGGTACGGCGCGTGCGCGCGCACACGGCAGGAGTACGGTACTCTCTTACCCCTTCAAGTCACCGGTAGCTAACTGAAAAAAGGGCTTAAATTAGGACCAAAATATTACAACAGACCATCGAGGGATAATGACAGAGTGCAGTGAGTAATACAAACTAATTTTGAGTTTAAACTTAAAAGTTAAAGACAATAATTAATATAAAGTGATGCAAAAAAAAAAGAAATAAAAGGGGGTACGAAACTGCATTAGTCTGCCAAGACTCGTTTCTATATTAGGTCAATTGTTAATGGAATTCTTCTTTGTGATCAGTCCTCAATCATGTGATTGCATGTACTGATGTAGCTAGTCCAAGAAGACTAAAGGTAGAGACATTTACATTAACATTTGGATGTTTTTTTTTTAACATGTCATACCTTTAGTCCTAGTCCATAGTGTACACGTTCTGTATGTAGCCACTTATCCACCAAAAAAACCCTCCAATTTGGTTGGAAATATTTCGGCTACTCACCTGAATTTTCACGACTAGGCAGATGTTTACTCTCTTTCTGCAATTGTGCTGTCCCAAATACGTTTACAAGTTGTAATTCTGGTAAAATTAACACTTTTCCGAGGTAAACACAGCCCGATGTTTGATGACCAAGAATTCCCGTAACATGCTATTCAACGCAATTGCACATGTAGTTGTATTCGCCGTGATAGACATTTGCATAACACACGGCTCGCGAATATACTACCATTGCATGTATAACCTGCACGCGCGCGCCGTATCCTCTACTGTATATATAGAGGATACGGCGCGCGCGCGTACAGGTTATACTTGCAACGGTATTATATTCGCGAGCCGTGTGTTATGCAAATGTCTATACACGGCGAATACAATAATATGTGCAATTGCGTTGAATAGCATGTTACAGGAATTCTTGGTCATCAAACATCGGGCTGTGTTTACCTCGGAAAAGTGTTAATTTTACCAGAATTACAACTTGTAAACGTATTTGGGACATCACAATTGCAGAAAGAGAGTAAACATCTGCCTAGTCGTGAAAATTCAGGTGAGTAGCCGAAATATTTCCAACCAAATAACAAATTGGAGTTTTTGGGGTGGATAAGTGGCTACATACAGAACGTGTACACTATGGACTAGGACTAAAGGTACGACATGTTAAAAAAAAACGTCCAAATGTTAATGTAAATGTCTCTACCTTTAGTCTTCTACTCTTCTTGGACTAGATGTAGTAGTATGTCAGTAGTCGCAGACAGTTGTAGGGACTCGCTTCACAGTCTGAACAACAGACTAGCCATCCTCTACCAGTGAAACTTTACCTCAACTTGTTTACATAACATTGAAGTCATTTTCTGTCTCGCTGGTCCTAGCTGTTTCAACTCCACTGAGATAAGAATCTCTTTGTCTCTATTCTGGACCTCGTGGCGTTTTACTGCATACACACTAGCACGCAAACCATGCTTTCTCACTCTGTCTTCATCATTCGCCCGAGCTACATCTATTTAGCTCTTTCTTCTTCACCCATATGAGTTACCATTAAACTCATGATGGCCACCATGGATTGTATGTACGGGGCTACAATTCATGCCTATTTCTTCTTCACATCAAGGGAGAGTCCGCCGACCGACATGGGGCGTTAAACTATCACCATTTCTTCTTAGTCTTCTTCGACATCCTCATCCTTCTCATCAACCGAGCCCTTCGGACCTTCATCAATTCGTTGTTCATCATCTTTTGTTTTATCTAACGGACACGTTTATAGCACAGCGTTTAGGCTAGCTTCTCTCCACGGCAACACGCCGGAGATCATCGCAGCCACATCGTACGTGCTTGTCCAACGATGGAACTGAATATTGCGAATATCGACTTCTTTCTACGCGCCATCGCGTTCATCACTTACATCATCTTCGAACTCTTGTTCTCGACATCGTCTTCTTCACGCACGCTCGCATTTCATCGTTTTCATCGATCATCTCTCATCTCTTCCGCGGACGCGCATTTCATTCAGGCCAACTGAACTTTATAACCATGGACTTTAATTAATCATCGTGCAATAGATCTTTCGGACATTTGTTTTTACTTTCAATAATGACGTCATCCAAATTCTACATCACTTGTGTGGACATTCTTTTATTCAGTCGTTGCAACTGTCTTATTTCTATTAGTGAACTTTGTATTGGGTGCTGGTGACTGCCTTATGTGTATGCTTCATCAACAACAACAACAACACATACAATCTATCACTCACCACAATTCCCCGATATATGGCATCACTAAAGTGGTGACCCCGACGTGATTTGAGACCGTTACGCACATCGAGATCGACGACGACATCGACCTCGAAAATGGACTTTATCATTCGTCAACAAATTTCTTCCATGCAAGTTTCTCATCATTCTTCTTTTGGACCTTTCCTGTATCATACAACACGTATCATCAGACTTTCATGTTCAGCGATTCCTACATCATTTCCCTCATCATCGACATCGATTGCTTCACTCCATTCAACAATCTAGGGGGAGGCTCCTGTAGGGACTCGCTTCACAGTCTGAACAACAGACTAGCCATCCTCTACCAGTGAAACTTTACCTCAACTTGTTTACATAACATTGAAGTCATTTTCTGTCTCGCTGGTCCTAGCTGTTTCAACTCCACTGAGATAAGAATCTCTTTGTCTCTATTCTGGACCTCGTGGCGTTTTACTGCATACACACTAGCACGCAAACCATGCTTTCTCACTCTGTCTTCATCATTCGCCCGAGCTACATCTATTTAGCTCTTTCTTCTTCACCCATATGAGTTACCATTAAACTCATGATGGCCACCATGGATTGTATGTACGGGGCTACAATTCATGCCTATTTCTTCTTCACATCAAGGGAGAGTCCGCCGACCGACATGGGGCGTTAAACTATCACCATTTCTTCTTAGTCTTCTTCGACATCCTCATCCTTCTCATCAACCGAGCCCTTCGGACCTTCATCAATTCGTTGTTCATCATCTTTTGTTTTATCTAACGGACACGTTTATAGCACAGCGTTTAGGCTAGCTTCTCTCCACGGCAACACGCCGGAGATCATCGCAGCCACATCGTACGTGCTTGTCCAACGATGGAACTGAATATTGCGAATATCGACTTCTTTCTACGCGCCATCGCGTTCATCACTTTCATCGTCTTCGAACTCTTTGCTGTTCTCGACATCGTCGATCTTCTCTTCATGCAGCACTCGCGTTTCTTCATCTTCATCGATCATCTCCTCGAACTCTCGTTCTCATCTCTTCCGCGGACGCGCGTTTTCATTCAGGCCAACTGAACACTCAAATTAATTACCATGGACTTTTAATTATTCATCGTGCAATACATCTTTTCGGACATTTGTTTATTTTCTCAATAATGACGTCATCTAAATTTTATATCACTTGTGTGGACATTCTATTATTCAGTCGTTGTACTGTTTTATTCTTATAATTAGTGAACTTTGTATTGGGTGCTGGTGACTGCCGTATGTGTTTGCATCATCAACAACAACAACACATACAATCCATCACACACCACATTTCCCCGATATATGGCTTCACTAAACAGTCATACACTTCCCACGGCCAACGGCAACACACACACACTTCCAAACTGCAACAAGTAGACTTCCTCGACATGCATGTTCCAATACACCTCGCGATCCCATAGTAGCGCATTTTCTATTCTTACATACACGAACCCTCTTCAACATCATTTGATTTATGGTGCTCTCTTTAATTATGAGTATTTGTCGCTCTTCCGAGTTTAACATGTAAAAATGCACGATATAAAGTATAAATGATTGTGTATCATTAACTCACGAACTGATATTGGCTTCTTGTTGTTTCTTCCCCTTCTTTGGTTTGCCCATGTTCGTCTTGTTATTTAACACGTCTTCCGCTAAGGACAGCTGTGTAGTCTAGAGCTCAAGCCAGTTCGTTCATTCATTTGTTACGCATAAAGCTGCGTTCCCACTAGAGCGAATTTTCGCGCGAATTTCCGCTGCGGAAATTCGCGCGAAAATTCGCCGCGGACAAAGTGTTCCCACTAGAGCGAATATTCGCCGGGTATATGCAAATTAGTACGTTGTCCTTGACAACCGAAGATCAGGGCAAATCAATTACGATAATGTCAAGTGTGTGGCTTTATCTTCTTCAGACTAATTATATTATATATTTTTAAAGCAACTGGTACTAATTATAACATAATAATCTTTAGTATCTGATTTAGGGTATAGCTATGATATATAGCTAAGTAGAGATACAGATTTGCGATACATGACAAATTGCCAATTGAATATTAATATTGTGTATTGTTGACATTCACAATGATTGAACAATGACTAATTTAGACCATATAGCTGCTAATCAGTTTGATTCATACCATTGGATTTGGCATAAAAAAACGACAGTACAAACAATAGTTCTTGACCTGATTTTGAATAGATTATGAGGTCATACACACTCCTCTTTCTGGGACGTCAGCTTGAGAAACACAAGACACCACAAACTCAGATTTAAGTATACTACCACATACACATACAATTTTACAAAAATACAGAACACGCCCTCATATGTACACATTTCCAAAAAATACACACGTATACACATTCGTACACACACTTGCACATCCAGTGGCATAGCGTGGTCGGACTGATTGGGGGGCACGACAATTATTGGGGGGGGGGGGGGGGTGGGGCACACCTTATGTATTTCTTTGTTTTTTCAAAAAATGTCCCCTTATGTTTTCTATTGTTTTTTCGAAATTATTGGGGGGGCACGTGCCCCCCCGTAGCTACGCCATTGTGCACATCCATACACATTCGCATGCACATCCATACATTTGTATACGCAATGCACACCATATCCAATCGTATACCCAATCATAATTATTCGCACGCATACACAAGTACATAACATAAACACGCAAACACACGCACGCACACACACACACACACACACAAACATACACACACAAAGACCCAAACAGTACACATCATAGGGCATTTGCAATATGTATTTCCTGGTGCATACCATCGATATATCGATGGTGAATACAGAGTGGCCCCCAAAACGAAACAAAATATTTACATCCTAAAATAAGTACTACTTGACCACATTTAAGCCCGGCGCAGACAGAGCCGACTCGACCCGATCCGACTGGGTTTCAGTCAGGCTAGAGTCAGTTTCGCTCAGTCAGAGCCGATCCAGCATGTTGAATCGGCCTCGAATGACCTCTGACTGGCACTTGACTGGAAAAACCGGAGTCCTGAGGCAGCGCATACTGAGTAAATCAGGCTGAAAACCAGTCGGATCGGGTCGAGTCGGCTCTGTCTGCGCCGGGCATTAGTCTTCTTCATAGCATTTTTCTTTTAAAAAGATGAATTATCCCGTGAACGTAAGTCATCATGTTTCTTTATTATGGCGAGTACCCCGTTCCGTTTTTGGGGGCCACCCTGTATAATGCGATCAATTTGGAAGACATAATGTACCCCCTGTACCCCGAATACATATGACAATTAATCAGTTTCATAGATAAAACATAAACAATCATTAATTACCACTCATCAACAAGTTGTTTCAAGTCATAATTATGGAGAACATCACAATAATGTTTATTATAATTTGGTTCTGTATGTTATAGTTTGCAGCAAGAAAACAAAAAAGAATATAAAAATAGTGACATGTAAAATTAATCCAAATACATTTATGGGGTCAGTTCATATTATTTCATCGATGCTTGTATATCTACACAACTGTATTTTACAACGTGTGTAATTATTGATAGCATTCGAGTTATTCCGTATATAGTGCGTTATCATATTTTACAAACATTTAAAGAAATTAAACATTTCTTGGGATAAAACAAAAAACATTTATGAGCTTAGAACAATGTCTGCAATGAAAAGTAAAGGAATGATATAAACTTGATACAGTATGTTTACCTCTACCACTCTGTATATTACATTCAAATGCCTGTCAATATGTGCATAAAATGTAAATTATTTATTTATTTATTATACGTCTCGCAACATTCAATTTCATACATAAGCTGAACGCTAGTAGTGTTGCCTTGCATAATGATACAAAAGAACAGAACTAAAAAGAAACATGATAAAGGGTAGTCTAAAGAGAGAGGATATTATTTATAGGGGAAGGGGAGATGCCCAATGTTATCAATGAACACAGTAATACATCAAGGTAATCTGAATTACACGTACAACTACAAATTTTACAAGTAATTATATACAAAAACAATTTTACTTAATGCAACATGGGTGACTAAATTAAAACACGCATGTTGACTTTGTTTGATCTATAATAATGAATGCATCACATATCTGTTGACTATTTGATGTACATGTTTGTCATATTGTTTATATTATTTTTTCTATTACTTTTTTCTACCTGCTAAGCTTCACCACTAAAAAATCCTGTCATAAGCTATTGACTTATGTGACATCAAATACCATTCAACCATCAGTCAGCTAGATGAACAAAAGACATTGGTATGTCCACTGACCACCTGTTTACAATTGGACTGCATGTTTTATACAATGACCACTCACCATGAAAAGAAGGGTTTCAATGAAAACATCCAATGCTAATGCAATAAGCAATTATAAGGTAGTCGGTGGATGAGAACATATCTTTTGTTTATGTTTATCTAGCTGATCGGCAGAGAAGTCAATGATAGAGGGGTTTTATGGGTGGATCTTAGCAGGTAGTATAAAAATAATAGAAAAATCTGACAGAAATTTACATCAAATAGTCAACAGATATGTGATGAATTCATTATTATAGATCAACCGAAGTCAACATGCATTTTTAATTCAATCACCCTTTAAATAATGAAAACATGAAAACCTAATACACATGAATTTATGATTTGTTAAAATTAATTATTTAGACAAAATGGACCGAAAATATAATGTAAGCAAAAAATATGAATCCTGGATAATACTGAAAACATTATCTTAAAGTCGTCAGTCATTTCATCTGATCTTACTCGAAATTTCCAAGAAATTGATCAATTTGCATTATACTTGGGGGTTGAAGACAATGAATTCAGCATGTTCAGGACTAGCATCCATGAAATTTAGCTCTGTATTGTACATTATATGAACTCAAAGATACGTCAACTGTGTTTGAATAAAGAAGGAACTTGTCACTTAATCAAACCTTGTAATTATCATGTAAATAGACAGCCGAATAGGATACTGTGATGGCGACCAATACAAATACCGGTCAATCAAATTTTCTGTCAGAAGTTTTGCAAATATTCACATATACTATATAGTCAAGTTGAATAAGGGCAGGGGGGGGGGGGGGGATGAAGTCACCACAGGTTTTTACCTGACAAGCAAAAAAGAGGAAACACCTCCTCCAAACAAATTCATATTAATTATAAAAATAGCGAGCCGTAACTAACGTAAATCTTCAATTTATTTGGCGCAATATAATTAATATATTTATATTACAAAATAATCATTAGGACCGATTATACTAATAGATTTACCTTGGAAAGTACACCGCTTTTTCCATCAAGCATGATATTATTATGGGGAGTGATTTTGGGGCCAGCTAGGACCTTCTCCTGTAGCTAGCCATGTTGGTCTCTTCATAGATCATTATAAACTAAAATGTTTGTATATCATTTTTGGAAGGGATATCCAATACATATGTGACAACTGACATGCTCTGGAAAATCAAATGAATAATTTCATTCCTTGCATTTTATGATTCCAGTACTCAAAATCACCTAACCCCCCCCCCCCCCCCCCCGCCCCCATCCCACCCCCTTATTTATGTCTATTCCTCTTATAGTTTGTGATGAAGATATGATATGCTCTGGGCCAAATAGGGCTTTTCGGAATCACTTTCTCCTTTAAATTGTCATTCACCTCGGTTGCATGGTTCTTGTTCCTGTACCTGTAAAATGATAATACAAGATACAAATCATTTTAACAGTATGTTTAACAACGTTTTTCAGATTGATTAAATTCAAGATAGAAAATAGAAAATAAATATTCAAGAAGGATTGCTTGATAGTAATTTAGTCATAAAAGCTTCATACTGTTTATATCATCCCAGGCTGAGGACATTACTCAATTACAATGATTTAATAAATAATTCAATTTGACTGGTATCTTAAATTAATTACACGCACTTGATCATTGATACAGAAACTCATTTTAAAATACCATGATCTGACTCAAATATAAAACTGAAAATTGAAATGAAAGATAAAACACAATTTCTACATGTTTGAAGCAAATAAATGGACAGATTGAAAGCCTTAGCTTTTCTTTTGGGATAAAGTCGAACGGATTTCTAAAACTGCATACTCCCCATTACACTGTAAAAGTTGTACATTTTATCTCAAATGTGGAACACTTGCCCATTTCTCCTTTATAATATGATTATCATAACTCAATCCAAGACCAACATAAAGAACACTATTCACTCTGTCATACTCTTGTATACATTTTGTGAATATACAAAGAGAGAAAATATGAGCTGGGTAAAAATTTGTCCGAAATATTCTTTTTCAGTATGATGACATAAATGGCCATGATGTGCTGCACATACGAATTGTATTTCTCTCTTTTGCTTTGTAAATAATATATGCCAATTCATTGTTCTATGTTTCCCATAAAAAAAGGTTAATAACTTACAGAACAATATCCCTACTTCGCTGGACTGTCATGAACCCTGTCTGTATCTTATGAGACTTCTGCTTGGTTGGTTTCAATCCTGAAATGAGATTGGATTAAACAAATAGCAAGTTTAATTTGTCATGTTATATTACAAGCACTCATTTGACAAATTAATCTAAATATGGAATATTTATAAACAAATAATGCCATTTTCATAATTATGACATCACAACTCAAAATAGCAATCTAAACAAACATTTGTTATGTAGAATGGATAGAATGTATGTATGGAAACATTCATGATAAATAAGAGTTTTATGATTTAGTGTTGCAATACTGACAAGCATCAGTACATTTTATTGACCTCATGTTTATTTTGCTTCAATCAGGCAACCAAATCATACAAATGTATTTATATATTCAAGGTGGTCACAAGCAAATTACCAATTCTGAGCAGTGTCGTAGTTCAGAGAGCCCCTACCCCCCCCCCCCCAAAAAAAAAACAATCAAACACACACACACACACACACACACGCAACAACAAGAAAAAGGGTCAATCTGTGTCAGAAGAAAGCACAATTATCATGTAATGAATGTGTTCCCCATCCCAAGTCAGACCATGCTACGCAAATTATTCAGATTATAAATGTATCTGCATCTTTACTTTATATGCTTGATGACCAATTAAGGTATATATTGTAACATAATACCCCGGCCCTCCCCCCCCCCCCCCCCCCCTCAAAAAAAAAATAAAATAAATAAATAAATAAAGCACTGAACACAAAGTGCCGCGGTTGATTGGTCAACAATTATTGTTGTATGTACATACTATAGGCCTAGTATTACAATTATTAAAAAGACGACCACCAATCAACACGTCGAACCATATTTTTAGAGACAGTGTCAGCAACCAAACCAAGGCAACCAAACTGTAATTAGCCATATTATTAAGGGCTAATGTATACTACAATTGATGAAACAAATGGTGAATACACTGTACTGCATTATATTGTGCGTGTACTGCATCCGAAACAGCTGATCAATCAGCTGATCACCATCACACACGTAAAAGTGTATCTGTATCTATATTTAGAACATGCACAGTAATCATGCGCATAATTTACAAATGCACCGTAGCCTGATGTTCCGAGTGCTAGACAGTATATTGTCAATAACGGTATATATGTAATTTGTAAACTGTGGTCGTTCTATCTAGGCTTGGCTCTAGTCTTAGGACTCGACATAGTCTACACCGAAAATAATACGATTTTGGTATAGGCCTAATGTAATCTAGGGGTTAGGCCCACAGTATAGACCTAGTTTATAGTACCTTTAACTCATGACGATTACTACTACTTAGAGTTAGAGTAGACGTACTAATAGTACTAGCCTATTGTTTTATAGTAAAGAAACATTCTCATAGACTCTAGTCTAGTCTAGGACAGTAAAGTAGGGGCTAGGCATAGAGTCGCTCTTCTAGCTAGATCTACGTCCCAGGATCTGTATACGTCTGTACGACTACATCTAGACTAGAGTAGACTAGTGGTACTACTACTAGTGACTGTCGCATTGTTTGTTTGGCACAGGCCAGTCATGACCGATCCCTTGCATTATTAATTTAAAATATTAAATTTTAAACTAAAATTCTAAATCCCATCCAAACTCATACTTGGCTCTACTAAGTCTAATGAGTTACTTCTAGTTTCTAGCCCTAGCCTATCTTATATCTAGCTTCCTTTAGCCTTGGCTTAGTTATATTTACTTTTATTTTTAACCTAGCATAGAGGCCCTGGCCCCTAGTAATATATTAAACTAAACTGGACCAACTTTACTAATAAATGTGCATGGACATGGTTCAAGATCGAGCACACTATCATCAAGCCTAGCCCTAGAGATGGTACATAACTAGACTAGTCACCCATCTACATTCTAATTTCTAGTTTTTGTAGATGTAGGCCTAGTCCTAGACCTAGTCCTAGTCAGCTTTTAGTTTACTTTTACGTGTTACTAAAAAGTCTAGACTAATAATTAGTAACAAGTATGTTCGTAAGTTCCTTACGGTTACGCTATCATTGTTTGGTATTGTCTTATCCCCAGGGCAGCTAGCCCTATCATCGGCATGTACTATTACTATCAATTACCAAGGCCAAGGCCAAGCCCAAGGGCAAGGTAGCGTGTCTACCACTACTCAGTACTAGTCCTAAAAGGCTAAATTTCGAACCAAATATTTATAAACTAAAGCCATAACCAGATAACCTTATTGTCTCATACAATCTCATGCACCACATTCACACGGATAGTGGTCCCCTACTGGCCGGCCCTAGGTAGCTAGCTAGGCCTAGTTTAGCCTGGCATTGTGAAATTGCAGTTTAACCCTCTCTGCCTGGTGAAGGTTTTACTAGGGCGCTACGGGCACTAATTCCAAAGTCTCGCCGGAGCGCTGGGCTAGATTATCCTGATGGACTGTGCCACACAAAATAGACAATGTTATGATCGGGTTAGCGCGCTTGAGTATTGACATGACCGACGAAAATGTGATTTTTCTCTTGAAAAAGTAAAACTCACTTACCGTGTTGACAATGTGTTTCCTCAAAATCATCCAACGTTCAGTTCTGTTTCACTTGGTTATTGTAATCTCTAGAGGAACAATAAAAAAGACGTCATTCCCGAGGATCTGTTTCTATCACCACATTCATCGACGCCATATTTCAGCGAGGAAGACACACACTTGAAATATCCTCTAGCATTTTAGCCACGCCCACACGGACACACCCTTGTTCCTGATTGGTCGAAAAACAAAATTCGCACAAAAAATCGCTCCCCAGAGCGATTTTATAAATTCGCTAGCGAATTTTCGCCATACAGAGCGAATTACCGCTCCATAGTGGGAACGATCTAATACAAATAACACTAATTTGATCCGTGCGAATATTCGTGCGAATATTCGCGCGGAAATTCGCGCGAAAATTCGCTCTAGTGGGAACGCAGCTTAATTGCGAAACATTGCTGCACGTTTTTACATGTGCGCATACATACAAAATGTGTGGCGCGCGCTTTTTCGCAAAATTTGCCACCTTTCTGTTATGGGGCGCCAAGTGTGAACAATTATTGTGTTCGCTATTGATACCATCGATATACCATTGATAAAATCGAGTGATATAATGGCAAAGAGGGAAAAGACACATTTATCAATAATTAATCTTCAAAATAGCTGTTTTTTAGTTTGAAAAGGACTGTAAATCTTTGTTTTTGCCGCGCGGGAACTCACCTTTCGAAATGTGTTGGGCATGCAGTGTAATTTCTCAAACGCACACCTTAAACGAAGTTACCCTCATCTATAGCACACCGTCACAGAAAATAAAATAATCTGAAATAATATGTCTTTCAGTCAATTCGGTCCATATGCGCTGAACGCTAATCAAATTTGAATATCATCTCCCCCCACATCATTGAAAGTGGAGGAGATTGTCTCCCTCCCTTTGTCATTATGTATGTTTGGTTCCATACTTCTTATTACTTCATATTACGTGAAATTTCTGTCTCATGCAGGTGTGCACCAAATCGCACAATTTCACACCTAAAATACAAAAGCTCCCTATACTGTGGGAGGGGGACACCCCCTCCCACACCCTCCCCCGCTCGGTCGCTTCGCTTCCTCGCAATGTCTCCCCTCCACTTTTGAGAAGTTGTTGACGCCCTTGCTTAGTTTCATGGGAGCTCAATGCCCCTATATCGATGGCTCTATATAGTATACATGATCACGTGAATCCATCTCATGCAAGGCTCATCTTTTCCTCGCCATGCCCTTTAACAATACGTTACGAGTATATAGGTTCACTATTGTATACATTAACACCCATGATAGGAGTTGTATTATGTGTGAAATCTAAAAGCTTCCGGGGGCTCCGCCCCCTGGACCCCCATTATTATCCCCAACTGTGGGTGCCCACAAAGTCAGGTCTTCTAGCCATCAAGACACTTTTAATGAGCGCATAATAAAACTTCCGGGCATGCCAATGTGGGGCTTTTACTTTAGCTCTCTCAGTGGTCACTCTGGATTTTTTTTTCAAATTTCGCCCCCCCCCCCCCCCCCCCCCAATCGCAAAAACGGATCGACGCCCCTGTGATGCAGATCAAGTTCGGACTGGATTAGTAACTATATAGGAACCCGGGTTTGGGGGGGGGGGGGGGGTATATTGGCAATACGGCCACGGGTATGTGTGTGCCGCTTCAAAGACTCCCTTTTTTGGAGCCGATTGCCGCTCTTAAGGGTCTCGATCATTTTTGTTGAAAACATCTGCATCTACACAAATATCCGCTCTTCAGACTATAAGTTAAACACAAATAGCCGCTCTTATGAGACCTTCACATGTAACTGATCAGCTCCCAAGACCCTGAATGTTTCTCACTCAGCTATGGACCGCTCCCAAGACCCAATTTTACCCCTCGCATCCGCTCTTTAGACCCCCGTTTTGAAGTCGGCTGAGGCACACCCAGCCCGCCAAAAGATATATTTCGAATACACCGGGATTAGGATACGTTTATAATTCGTAATCCGTTTCGCGTGAAACGGAACGCCATGAAACTTCAACATTTGCTAGATAAATTATACTGACCGTTTTGCAAATTGTTGGTCGGATAGGCAACGGAAGGAGATAATTATGTACGGTACAGTGCAGACTAGGCCATTACGGCATATAAATGAGAATGAAAAGATAAGTACAGACAAGCAAAACGAAATAAGGACATAATAATTAAATTGTTCAAAACAGGACAACCATATATACCATCAGGCGATTGTACTGGAGCGAGCAGGTCGCAGAAGGAATAGTAATAGCCGTATGAAGAGTTTGCAGTCAAAAGACTAATTCTTGATTAATTTTCATTTTGTAACTATTTGTTTGTATTATGAAATTTTTAAAAAAGGGAAAAACTAGTGGGTGGATTCTTTTGTTATAGTACAATCCCATGCATGTGTAAACAAATCGACTTGCGTGACTTGGTACCTGGTTGCAAGTGCGATACAGGCACAGAGTTTCAGGGAGCTGAAGTCTTTCATCCGAATTTTATTGAATTCTCCATCCCGATTTTCATGGACACATTTTTTCCCCAGGGAGGCTCAGCCACTTTGCCCGAATGTAACCCGTTTTTCATCTGACAAGGCGAAAAGGAAGAAAAAAATGCTTTCACCATCAACTATATAGGCTGCTGCCCAAAATGTTATACTTCTTGCCGGAGTATGACATTATTTTTTCCGGAATCTGATATGATTTTGCCCGATTATGATGAATTTGCCCGAAAATTACATGCTTTCATTTGCCCGAATATTATAATATCAGTTTGCCCGAATGTGTGCCCTTTTGCTCTTTACTCGGTCATAAATATGACATTTAGTTACCATGAAGTTCAATGTTGACATACACTCAGTAGACATAACATTAACAGATCATAGACATGGGGAGGGGGGGGGGGGGGTACGGCAAATGATTTTGGGGGAGGGGTGGGGGCTGGGGTAAGGAACACCTTATGTATATCTTTATTTGTATATTTACAAGTTATTTCTTTTCACCTTAATATGTTTTTATTGTTCGGGGGAATTATTGGGGGGAACACATGCCCCCCGTGCCCCCCCCCCCCCCCCCCCCCCCGTCGCTACTCCACTGACTTACAATCATACACATATATTTTGATCATACTATTTGTAAGTTCTGCACATGTCAACAAAGCTAGTATAGATCTCTTTAATTATACACTAGAATGATTTCTGCGTACAAACATGGGGCAATATTTTCATCCATGTAACTGCATTGCAAGACTGTGAAGACTTTACTGTCTTTTATAGAAGGCAATGTACTACACCTTGGTGGCAGTCGACCCTGATCCCGTACTGGAAACTTATCAAATATTAAATGCTACTTATCAGAGCATGAACCTACTACCTAGGTTCATGATCAGAGGAATCATGATCTTGTAGCCAGGATTTTTCAAGGAGGGGGGGGGGGGGGGGGGGGGGGAGGGGGTACGTAATTGACCAAAACGGGACCGAGACCGATCATGATCGAGGCCGCGACCACTGGTTGAGTCGTGTAAGCCGCAGGGGGGGGGGGGGGGGGGATCCGTCACCAACAACAAAAAAAGGCCGAGACCGAGACCGTCTTGTTTAGTTGTGTAAGCGGGGGTGCATGGCGTGGGATGGGGGAGGGGGTGTGGGGGGTTAATAAGACCGATCGTTGTCTCAGACCACTGGTTTAGATGGCCGGGACTGATAAAAAAAAGTTGACCCTTCTGAATTGGGGGAGGGGGGGGGGCACGGCAAATGATTTTGGGAGAGAGGTGGGGGCTGGGGTAAGGCACAACTTATGTGATTATTTCGTACAAGTAATTTCACCTTTAATATGTTTGTTATTGTTCGGGGGAATTATTGGGGGGGGGGGGGGGGGGGACATGTGCCCACCGTGCCCCCCCCCCCCCCGGTCGCTACTCCACTGACATACAATCATACACATTATATCTACCATTTGTAAGTTCTGTAAGAACTGCAAACGTATATTATATTTGACCAAAACGTATATTATATTTGTTGTATTTGTTTGTAAAATATAACTATGTTATTGGAGAAAAAAAGAGATATCGCAATATGCATAGCGGTGCCATTGGTTTATATTTTTGTTTATTATTGTAAAGAAAAAAGATAATTTAAATTGGCAACAATAGTCACCATTGACTGATTGCCATTAAACTAAAACAACAACAACAACAACATTTGGGGGGGGGGGGGGGGGGGGTGTTATACGCACCCAACGCACGCGGGCTATACGGGCCTGCAACTATATAGACAACAAAATACTGCAACTTCAAAAGCAACAATTACAGGCGTTCCATTTCATCAGACTGCATGCATTGAATGTCAATCGCTATAGGCATATACTCCACTCATCTAGCACTGGTCAAGGAAATGATCTGTTGGACACATGTGAGACCCCATGCATGTGGATCTTATTTGCTAAATCTGCATGCTTCCTGGGAACCCATACGAATTTTTGCATAACATCTACAATTAATATAATATTATTATCTTCGTAAGAAATATGATACAAATGTATTCTACATTTGCATTGCTATACTACAGTGACTATAATAGTGTCGACCTTACTGCTTTATGGCCGCCCGGATCGAGGGTTCTTACTCGTGACGTAAACCAGCGAGGGCTAGGGTTAGAACCGGAATGATGTCACCAGTCTAGAAGAAGAACAATCATTCCCATGAGGGAATTCTTGCCCAAATCATCCCCATATAGTTTATAAGAGGGAACAAAAGCAAAAGCTGCACCTGCCCCTCAACCCCTTTAGCTCCCGCCCTCCTTTTCATGGTTGAATTATATGAGTCTCGCTGACTCGGCTAGATACGCAAGCAAAGTAGTGACTTTGAACTTTGGAACTACCGGCTATCTTGTTATGCATGGGTTCATACATGCATTCGTACACGTGACCGCCCAGTTTCCAACCTATATTTGCCGTCGATATCATACCGTAGATTTATTGTGATATTTCACCATTAAAACACGTACGATTTGCAACATGGAGAGGATCGTACGACGCCTAAACGACAACGGCATTACATCCGTCCGCTTCGAGGTATCCGATATCCACGGCATTCCCCATGGCCGATGCATTGCCGCAAAACACTTCGAAAAAATGTCACAGAGCGGGCTGAACTATTCGATGGGTTTTCTCCAATTCGACCCGAAGGGTGGGGTCGCGACGAACACTGGTTACGGAGAAGAGATCCATTGGAAGGACTGTCGAATCTATCCGGATCTAGGTACATTCCAGATCCTCCCCTGGTGCACCAACACCGCCAGGGTCATAGCCGAGGGGGAATACGAAGGAAGCAAAGTTGCTGCCTATCCGAGGGTTGTGGCGAGGAGGCAACTTGATCGTCTGAAGGAACTCGGCTATTCTATTTGGTCGGCACACGAATACGAGTTCTACGTCGTCAGGAGAGAGAGCATGGAGCCGCTGAATAGCCAGACAAACGCCACATCCATCCTTTCTTTGCGAGACTATGAATCCTTTTTCCAACAAATTCTTGTCGATCTTCCAAAGGTTGGTGTCGATATTGAGAATTACGGATGCGAAGCTGGGGCGGGCCAGCTCGAAATCACGTATCGTCCGGAGTTTGGCATGAAGGCTGCAGATAATGCTCATACTTTCAAGCTTGGAGTCAAAGAGATCGCCCTGAACCATGGTCTCATAGCATCGTTCATGTCCAAACCATGGTCCAGTGAGAGTGGCGGGTCAGCAGGCCGACTATGTGGGAGCTCGGCACACTATTGCCACTCCCTCTGGGACGTAGAAGGGACGGTCGGTAAGCTGTATGATGCGGACAGTCCGACCGGACTGTCCAAGGTCGGAGAACACTGGGTGGCGGGACTCCTGGCTCACGCTAGAGCCATCGCTGTGCTGATGGCACCCACCGTCAACTGCCTGAAGAGGTTCAAGCAATACTCGTATGCACCGTGGAATGTCACTTGGGGTCCAGACAACAGGACATGTGCCATCCGTACGAAGGTCAACGGCGAAAGCGGCACGTACATCGAGAACCGCATGGGAGCCGCTGGCGGCAATCCGTACATCGGTATGGCAGCAACCATTGCCGCCGGGCTGGACGGTATCACCAACGAGCTTCCGTTGCCCGAGGGGTTCGACGGAGCAAGGAGTGCCTATGAAGAAAAAGATATCCCACCACAGACAGAATCCCTACCAACAGACATGGAGGAGGCTCTGGAGGCTTTGCTAGGGGATGACGTCATCACGACTGCCCTAGGACCAGAGTTCATCAAGTGTTTCGTTGCGTTGAAGAGACACGAAGTCAAGCTGGTGAATGAAGCCGCTGCTAAGGGTAGCGTCGAGGAATGGGAGAGGGATGCCCTGTTCTTCATTATTTGATTGTTCTTTTTCATCAACATAGATATTGTTCATCAGATTAATGATGGCTATAACACCATCAGGTGAAGATTTATACAGTCTTTATACAGCCAACATTGGAAAAATATCTTGGAAATATCCGTGTTGCATAATTATGTGTTTATAATCTCACTCCGGACCTTATTCATAAGAAACTATTTGGTGATGTTTGACATTATTTTACAGGCATTTTGTTTTGAATTATAATTCCTCGATATACTGGGCATATGCGTGGTGACTTTATGGGTAGAGCATCCGTCTCATGCCTGGGAGGTTGTGGGTTCGAATCCAGGCCGGGCACGCGTACCAAAGACCATTATAATTAGACATGATAAACCGATTCGGTTTAAAGTCTATATAGCACTTTATGTCATCGGTCATAATGGGGAGGGGGAGGGGGGGGGGGGGGGGGGCTTGAAGCATTTATATAACCACCTTGTTTTGTTTAGGAGACAATCATATATATCACATGTCATAGGCGCCGGAAGTGGGGGGGGGGGGGGGGCGGCCCCAGCCCTCGGTCGCTTCGCTCCCTCGGGACTCATTCTTGGCTGTAGGCTATGTTGTTCGATCATACATAATGTGGCATATGGTTTATGTTGGAACTGTGTATGACACTAAATGCACATGGCCGTCAACAGGCGGGGGACGGGGGGACATGTCCCCCCCCCCCCCCCCCCAATTTCGAAAATGGTGGGGGGGGGGGGGGGTGAGGGATTGTCCCCCCTCCCCCAACTTTTTGCATAAGTGCATACATAATGTATGTTTGATTCCATATATTTTACCCTGACATACATGTATTATGTGAAATTTCTGTCTCAGGTATGCACCAAATCGCACAATTTCAAGCCCAAAAGTGCAAAGTGCAAATCATAACACGCTTTCCCAGATACAGTTAATCTTAAGCCCGAATTTCCTATCTAGGTATGCACCAGATTGCACAATTTCAAGTCCAAAAATGCAAAAGCTCACTAGCGTGTGAGGGGGACACCCCCCTCCCACACCCTCCCCCTGCTCAGTCACTTCGCTCCCTCGCAATGTATCCATGCATCTCAGCTCTGGCTCAAAGTTGGCAAACCTGTGAGTGTGGTTGGGCATGAGCCCCTACACACAAAAAAATCGTGAGCCCCCTTAGGTCTTTGCTCCCCAATCCAAAACTGATTCCGGCGCGCCTGTCACATGTTGCATGACGGTTAAAACCTTTCGTTGAACTCTTTGAAGCTCCAGATACAGTATTTACTGAATCTGCTTACATTATTATTGAAACCGTATTCGTCTATACGGTATTCTATAGCTTTCTCGGTATATGCACAGAACGGAGTAACGTAATATTCATGACATTAATGTTATACAGGCCCGCTGGTAGAAAAATGTTCGTCAATGAAGTGGCTACCCTGGATAAGTAAAACATGATAATTTACTTTTTTCATACCCGATGAAAACAATTAAAATGCTGTATGAATTGACCTATTTACCATTTGTTTATATACCTCAATATTTATATACCTTTATCAATATTCATATACATAGTAACATGCTTTATATTCTGTAAGGCTATACTACATATTTTTTCAATATTCTTGTATTCACGAAACGTAATATAATCGTGGTACTTAGTAGATTTTATCCTGTAAACCAATGTATTACGCCTACATAATCTTAGAGCAATATTATGTTTCACCAATGTTATTCCAAGTTTATAACAACTTTATGTTTGTAGATCGGTAAATAGTTGCAGTTATAACAATGCAAGGATAAAATAATGATATATTATTTTAGAAAAATTAATAGTTGTAAAACCTCGCTATTCATAAGGACCGCTATTTGAGGGATCTATTAACCAAATTGTTGCCATGCGCAAAAATGATGAATTGTTGATATATAATTGTATAGTTTCGTAATCTGATATTTCCCCTGAGTATTGTGTGAAAATTTCACGTTAAATTGATGTTATATGGCAGAGTAACGAGCAAAAATGTGAAGTGATAATTGCTAATTCATAGCCCTAACTTTATACACAGTTATGACAGTGGGTAGTTAACAATCCGATTACTTAAATCATAAATAGGTAAAAGGGAAATTCGAAAAACCGAATAATACGAATATGGGAGTATGGAAGAACGACTAGATTTCTAATTAAGTTTTGTGCATTATTTATTTAATAATATATTTACGTTTTGTATAATTATTTTACAGGTTACAGGTTTAAATACTCATCTATTTGTTATTAAGACGTGATTTATTATAGGATTGTCCTCTTTTGCTGTATGGTTTTCTGTTGAGAAAACAAATAAGCAATATGAATACACCTTTTGTTTTTCATATTTTAAAACGTAGTATTTAAATGATAGTAAATATCCATGGTGTAATTCTTTACGCTATAAGTTGTTTACTAAGTCATAAAGAATATTTATGCCTAACATTAGCATAGGCCTATTCTAAGCATTATAATGAGTGATTTATAGACAAAAGGGAATTTTGATATCAATTTGCATAACTAATAATAATTAGAATTTATTTTTTTCTAAACAAATATTTGTTTTGTATGACAACGTGCAAGTTTTAGCGACTATTATTACAATAAAAAATTGCACGTCGTTTAATTTGTGTTTACATTCTATAGTTATGTACAATGTATAGACACTGTACAACGATTATTATGCACACATGTGTTAGCCGTATAGTTATTATTATACATTTGTAAAATTTGTATTATTACTATCATTATTATTATATTACCGAAATATAGCGACCACGTGGCCGTGCAACTATATGATATTATTTACAATGAATGTGTGTCTTTTGTGTGTTCTGTTATCTGCTAGACGCACGTCACTAGTATACACGTTAACTTTCATTTATGGTGATGAGAATGATGAGGATGATGATGATGATGATAGTGATGATGATGATGATGATGATGATGATGATGATGATGATGATGATGATGATGATGGTGGTGGTGATGATGATGCGAATGCATTATCATTATGATGATGGTGATGATGATGATGCTGATGATTATGATGAAGCTGCAGATGATGATGATGATGACGTTGATGGTGGAGATAATGAAGATAAAACAATTGTACGTACATTATATCTGAAGAACGTATATATGACTTTGTATATTCGTCCATTCTCCAATATGTATTTATTTCACAAGTATTCAAATACTTATTTGGCGTTATTCCTACCATTATAGAGGGCAATTCAAATAATATATGTCTACTATTTGAAAAATATGTAATACAATTTGAATACAGTTTGTTTAATTATCAAAATCGGAAAAAAATACAGTACCTATGTTTCCTCAACATATTTGAAATCACATTTCTAACGGTACCCGGAAATAATGTTTACGATCAAGTCATTCTTAAAAATCATTTATACTTCAATCCAGCCATCTTGTATTACAGCTCTGGTTTGTATGCTCTCCATGGAGTTTAGATACTGAACAATTCCACTATTTCAAAATATAAATATTTTTGTGGGGGCATGGAAAAATAGTTACATGTGCCTTTAGGATAAACCTATATATGGAAAGAAAAGAATCAAACAAGAGTTGTGGTAATTTATCAAATGTATCAAAATAGGCAAATTTTCTCGGAACAATGCCATTATCAATAGCCATTATAAATATGTCATAATTATATAGGTTTGATTTATGCAGCGCCCAATATGAAATACACTCAGCAAAAAAAGAAAGTGAACACTTTTTCAAGTTCATATTTTTCATATAAGATTGTATAGAAAACAAATAAATTATGTATCAAATTAAAGGAAATTTAATTGTTTTTCAACACGATAGAGATTTGCATGGTTCATTGCACTTGAAGCTAGAGGTCAAGGTGCTCGCCATGTGTCAACACAAACCATAAGAAATCGACTCCATGCTCAAGGAATCAAATCAAGAAAAGCAGCAAAAACCCGCTTTCACACTTGCACACAGAAAAGCAAGACTAGTGGGCAAGGAACCATGTGAGATGGACAAGGGTTCAATGGCGCCGAGTACTCTTGACAGACGAGTCCCGTTTCTGTCTTCAAAACAGCGACGGCAGAATTCATGTTTGGAGGAGGAGGAGGAATGAGCACTTCAAGGATGCTTGTGTCAAGGAAGTGCAGCAAAGACACAGAGGGAGTATCATGGTATGAGACAGATCGGATGAGGACCGTACAGAGATGGTCATCCTCAACGGCAACTTGAATGCAAAACTGTACATCAGTGACATCCTCCAACCCGTTGTAGTGCCATACGTGGAGAGGAATCCGAAAACCATCTTCAAGGACGATAACGCACATCCTCATCCCGCTCGACCCAGCTAGCCACCTGATGTCGTGCCAACGTTGGGCCGATGTCATTTTCGTTGTAAGGGGACGTTGGGCCAACATGCGACGTGCGACGTCACCGAGACGTTAAAATGTCCGCCAGCCCAACATCAGCTCGGCGTCTTTATTTAATGCTGGCCCAACGTCATTTAGCGATTTCGGCCCAACATCAATTATTGACAATGGCCCAATGTCAGTTCTAACGTAGGCCCAACATCGATTCCTGACGTTGAGAGAACATCAAGTTTTGACGTGGGCCCGACGTTAAAATGTCCGCCAGCCTAACGTTGTCCCAACATCATTTTGTGATGTCGGGCAAATGTCAATTTCCGACAATGGCCCAACACCGAATTCTGACATAGGACAGATATCAAATTCTGATGTGGGCTCGACGTTAAAATGTCCGCCAGCCCAACATCGTCACTACGTCATTTTGTGATATTGGCATAACGTCAATTTCCAACAATGGCCCAACATCAACTCATGACATTAGACCAACATAACATTATGATGTCGGCTCGAGGTTAAAATGTCCGCTAGCCCAACATTGTCACGACATCATTCTGTGATGTTGGTCCAACGTCAATTTCCGCCAATGGCCCAATATCAAATCCTGACGTTGGGCCAACATCAAATTCTGACGTTGGCCCGACATTAAAATGTCCGCCAGCCTGACATTAGTCCAACGTTATTTTTTATTGTTGGCCCAACATAAAATCTTGACGTTGGTCCAACATAAAATCTTGACGTTCGCCCGACGTTTGAATGTCCGCTAACCCAACATTGGCCCAACGTCATTTTCTGTTGCTGGACCAACATCAAAATTTGACAATGACCCAATGTCAAATGGCTAACGTAGGACCAACATCAAAAACGTAAAAAGAAATTGGAAAACATGCATAGATTCCACGTCCGATCCATGCATTTTGTTTAGCCTTTACACACATTCATTCATAATTCATAAATAAATCATAATCATAATTTTTCATAATTTTTATTTTATAAATATCCTATTCCTATACCTATACCTATTGCCTACTCCTAAGCCTATCATCCTATCGTCCTACAAACATAGGTCGCAATCGGTATACTATCCTATTCCTATACCTATACCTATTGCCTACTCCTAAGCCTATCATCCTATCGTCCTACAAACATAGGTCGCAATCGGTATACTATATATACACCTCTTCTTAGCATGTATGTTTTGTAATAGTTAGTATTTGTAGAGCGTTGAATTTGAAATAATCCACCTTCAAATCATATCCATAACACTATTTAAGGTGTTTTTTATATTCTGATATATCCTTCTAAATTATATACAGCAGCAAGGACATGACAAAAGTATATTTTTTTATATAAATAATTCCAAAAATCGAAAATTTTCATTTCACTTACGATCGCTTATAATCGATCATGAATTTCCCGATAGCAATACTTCTTTTTTTTTTTACTTTTGAATTACTAATGTTTGTAATCGATTAAACGAAATTCAATTCAGTATAGATTCTCAAAGCAAGTTAACAAAAATATAAGTACCCGGCTAGCTAACTAACGTCGGACCGGTGTCGGCAAACAGACGTCGCGCCAACATTACGCCAACGTCGAATTTAAGTTGGAGGTTTGGGAAATGAAATAAGTCGGAAAATGGTTGTAGTTGAATGTCGTGCCGATGTCATTAAGTTGACGAAAAAAATACGTCTCAAATAAAACGTCGCGCTAAAATCGCACCAATGCCGAAACTGGTACCAATTTAAGAGCTTAATAAGGGTTGTAATATTAATGTTGGGCCGATGTCAATAAACCAACATGAATATGACATCTCAAATATGACGTTGGGCCAATGTTGTACCGATGTCGGAATATATCATTTTAAGAGGTCGGTAAATGGTTGAATGTGGAATTGATGTCGGACGGATGTTATTAATTGGACATCAATATGACATCACAAATATGACGTCAAGCCGATATCGCGCCGATGTCAGAATTGGCAGCAATGACACGAGTCGGCAAATAGTCATGAAATCGATGTTCAGCCGATGTCAATATTCTGACATGAATATGTCATCTCCAATATGACGTCGGGATAATTTCGCGCCGATGTTGGAACTGGTAGCAATTAAAGAGGTCGGTAAATGGTTGTAACATTGATGTCGGACCAATGAGTTTTATTGGACATCCATATGACATCTCAATTATGACGCCAAAGCGATATCCTGCCGATGTCATAAATGGCACCAATGAAACTAATCATTAAATAGTCATTAAATGGATGTTGTGCCGATGTCAATAATTCGACATGAATATGACATCTCAAATATAAAATCGGCCTTCTATCGCCCCGATAGTGGTAGTAATTTAAGAGGTCGGTAAAATGCTGTGAAATTGATGTCGGGTCACAGTTATTAATTAGACATAAATATGACATCCAAAATATGACTTTGGGCCTCTACCGCACAGATGTCGGAACTTTACGAAATTTTAAAGGTGGGTAAAGATTGTGAAATAGATGTCGGGCGGATGTTATTACTCCTACATAAATATGACATCTCTACTATGACGTCAGTCCGATATTGTGATGATGTTGTATCTGGTAGCAATTTAAGAGGTCGGTACATGGTTGTGAAATTGATGTCTGGCCAATGTTATTAATTGGACCTCAATATGACATCTCTATATGATGACGCCAAAGCGATATCCTGCCGATGTCAGAACTGACAGCAATTAAACAAGTCGGCAAATGGTCATTAAACTGATGTTGTGCCGATGTCATTAATCCGACATGAATAAGAGATCTCAAATATGACGTCGGGCTAATATCGCGCAGATGTTGGAACTGGTAGCAAATTAAGAGGTCAGTCAAAGATTGCAAAATTGATGTTGGGCTTATGTTATTAAATATACATAAATATGACAGCTCAAATATGACGTTGGGTCAATGTTGTACCGATGTCGGAACTGGCGACCATTTGCCGGCTTGTTTCATTGCTGCCAGTTCTGACATCGGCAGGATATCGATATGGCGTCATCATTGAGATGTCATATTCATGTCTAATCATTGACTTCGGCACAACATCAATTAAATGACCATTTGCCGAGTTGTTTCATTGCTGCAAGTTCTTACATCAGCCTGACATATTTATCACATTCATGTCTAATTAAAAACATCGGACCGATATCAATTTTACTACCATTTACCGACCTCCTTAATTGCTATCTTTTCCGACATGTTGGGCCAACGTCAAGATTTGATGTTGGGCCAACAATAACAAATAACGTTGGGCTAATGTCGGGCTGGCGGACATCGTAATGTCGGGCCAACGTCAGAATTTGATGTTGGCCCAACGTCAGGATTTGATATTGGGCCATTGGCGGAAATTGACATTGGGCCAACATCACAGAATGATGTTGTGACAATGTTGGGCTAGTGGACATTTTAACCTCGCTCCCATATCATAATGTTATGTTGGTCCAATGTCATGAGTTGATGTTGGGCCATTGTCAGAAATTGACGTATCACAAAATGACGTGGTTACGATGTTGGGCTGGCGGACATTTTAACGTCGAGCCCATATCAGAATTTAATATCTGTCCTATGTCAGGATTTGGTGTTTGACCATTGTCGAAAATTGACATTTGCCCGACATCACAAAATGATGTTGGGATAATGTTAGTCTAGCGGACATTTTAACCTCGCGCCCACATCATAATGTTATGTTGGTCCAATGTCATGAGTTGATGTTGGGCCATTGTCAGAAATTGACGTATCACAAAATGACGTGGTGACGATGTTGGGCTGGCGGACATTTTAACGTCGAGCCCACATCAGAATTTGATATCTGTCCTATGTCAGGATTTGGTGTTGGGCCATTGTCGGAAATTGACATTTGCCCGACATCACAAAATGATGTTGGGACAATGTTAGGCTAGCGGACATTTTAACCTCGCGCCCACATCATAATGTTATGTTGCTCCAATGTCATGAGTTGATGTTGGGCCATGGTCAGAAATTGACGTATCACAAAATGACGTGGTTACGATGTTGGGCTGGCGGACATTTTAACGTCGAGCCCACATCAGAATTTGATATCTGTCCTATGTCGGGATTTGGTGTTGGGCCATTGTCGGAAATTGACATTTGCCCGACATCACAAAATGATGTTGGGACAATGTTGGGCTAGCGGACATTTTAACCTCGCGCCCACATCATAATGTTATGTTGGTCCAATGTCATGAGTTGATGTTGGTCCATTGTCAGAAATTGACGTATCACAAAATGACGTGGTTACGATGTTGGGCTGGCGGACATTTTAACCTCGAGCCAACCGCGATAAGCCGACATCCGGCCAACAACTTATGACATCGGCACGACGTCAGGTGGCTAGCTGGGGAGTTGTCTATCAGTTTTTGGAGGAGCACAACATCGAGCGAATGGATCCCTGCTCAGCCTGCTTGCCCCATACGAACCCTATCTAAGCCATATGGGACCAACTAGGAAAGGCCGTAAATGGGCGCATCCGACCTGGTGACACCCTTGAAGACCTGGGTCGGTATACCTGACCGCGAGGAGTGGAGAAACCTATCACAGGAGAGAGTACACGGAGTGATATCCAACATTCGCCGTTTAACAGTCATGGTGGCCCAACAAGATATTGACTTTAAAAAAAGAAAGAAAGAAACACTGCAAAGAAAAAAAAGAACCTGACTCTAAACAAACAACGATTACTCTTTTTAATAATTTTCTTTTCAAGTGCAATGAACCATGCAAACCTTTATCATGTTTTGTTGAACTTTTCTGTGCAATATGAATGTTTATATTTTTTGTGCAATTTGGCAGTTTTGACTTTTGTACCTTGGAACAGACAAATGAATGTGTTCACTCATGCGTAAAGTTTCAATTTGTATTCACCTACCAAGTCGAAAGCCAATTAAATATCCTTTAATTTGATATATAATTTGTTTATTTTTCATAAAATCTTATATGAAAAATATGAACTTGAAAAAGTGTTCACTTTCTTTTTTTGCTGAGTGTAGTTAGTATCTCTTAGTATTTCCGCTATCATTACCCAGGTCATATAGGAAACAATGTGCATCATCTCCTATCAAGTATGGAGATAATTATGTGTAAGTTAAAACGATAACCAAACTACAGATTCCACCTCTTACCTGGCCCCCCCCCCCTCCCCCCCCCCCCCAAAAAAAAATGCTGAGGACGAGCGTTGCAATGTGAATTAAACCTTATAACTGAATGACATAGGCGCACCTATATATCGGTAAACACAAACTATATATAGGGATCCCATACTTCGAATTCATGAGTCCAACCAATTGTATACCCATCCATCGAAAAAGACCTCCACAAGACTCCAGTCAAGTCGCTCGTTATGGCCTAGTTCCACTTTAGTGTATTTCCTTCCGTTTCCCATCCGTTTGACATTCGGAATGTATAGCAGAATACTGGCAATGTGGATAAATGTCTTTAGATCATACCGCCATCTAGCGACTGCATGGTGAGATATATCCGAATAATACATTTTCTATGTCCAGCCCTCCTTTTGTGTCGTCAGTTTCCCGAATAAAGTGGCTGTTTGTTTTATTACTATATAGGCCGGAGTGAGTTATAAACCGACGTACATGTCTATATAATAATTAGAATATTGTTATTAAAAGGTTTATAGCTCTTAAAGTATATTTATAACAAGGTATTACTCACTGTATGACAAGGGCGTCGATTTCTTCTCATGATTTGGGGGGGGGGGATGATCAGTCATTGCGAGGGAGCGAAGCGACTGAGGGGGGGGGGGGTAGTGTGGGAGGGGGGTGTCCCCCTCCCACGGTAGGGAGCTTTTGCATTTTGGGGCTTGAAATTGTGCAATCTGGAGCATACCCAAGGAAGCAGTTTCAATTTTTTATATACTTGTTTCTGAGTTACCGTGTTATAAATAAACACAATTTATGAAATCAAGTTTGCAGAAAACAACCAAACCCAAGAGCAGAGTGCGCACTTCTTCTGCCTACGGAGGAGTGGGTAAGGACTTTTAACATAAGACATACGATATAAGAAACTATACACATCAGTCACATACACAACTGGATGCTCAAAGTCACCACAAATTGCACACAATGAGAAGAAGAGTTTTCATTTAAAACATAAACCACACGTTATGCATTTATTATGTATTACTAAGTAAATGCCTAGTACGCAAGTATTGCTGTATCATCTAACTAGATGTGATTGTTTTAATCTCATGGCCTTGGAATGTAACACGACTCGTGTTAGGATTCAAAAGTTTCCTTTCTTGATTACGTTAATGCAAGATCATGTTGATAATACAGAAAGGAAGAGTTATTTTCAAACTACTACTGTATTATTATATAAGTGTCAGGATCCGATGCTGGGCCATTGTCAGAGAGTGACGTTGGGCCAACTTCACAAAATGACGTTGAGCTGGCGGACGTTCTAACGTCGGGCCAACGTCAGAATTTGATGTTGGCCCACTGTCAGGTTTTGATGTTGGGCCATTGGCGGAAATTGATAATAAGCCAACATCACACAAATACGTTGGGCCAATGTTGGGCTGGCGGACATTTTAACGTCGGGCCAACGTCAGAATTTGATGTTGTCTCAACGTCAGGAATCGATGTTGGGCCTGACATTGGGCCATTGTCAAAAATTGGTATTTTGCCCGAATTTTTGAATTGTCACTGACAAGCAAAAAAACAAAACAAAAAGAGTCCTCGCCTCTTTGATGCCCAAATTTAATTTTAAGTTGTTTAGTCCAAATTAACACGATTTTGCCCGAGTATGAGACGGTTTTGCCCGAAAATGACATGACACTGCCCGAATGTAACAAGGTTTCACTCATATGATATGATATGATATGATTTTGCCCGAATATTACATCATTTTGCCCGAATGTGACATGGATTTGCCCGAATATGACATGATTTGCCCGAATTTGAGGTGCGTTTTGCCCGAATATGCCCGTTTACAAAACTCCAGGGGGCTGCAGCCCCCTAGCTCCCCCCCCCCCCCCCCCCCCACCCCCGCCTCATACGCCTATGAGCGGACCCAGCGGAACGGAAATTCCCGGCGGCTGTTCAAATTCACTACCAGCGGACCCATCGGAACTGTGGAACGGGCGGAACGGGCGATATTTAGGATTTGGGGAGTCTGCGGAACGGCGGAATGGCCGTTATTTATGATTTAGGGGGTCTCCGGAACAAAAAATTGAGCTGAAAAAGGGGTCTTGAGGGGGGGGGGGGCACATACCTATAGTGCCCTGTATAGGGAGTACCCCCCCCCCCCCCCCCAACACACACGGGACCAAACACTGCACTACCAGTGTTTGCACGTCTACTTAAACTCTCCACGAGACATAATTATGTAACTGTATATGAATTATGACATTGTCAATATTTCAACCAAAATATCGCAATGAATAACCGATGAATTTGTTGTATTATCAGGATTAATGAAGTAGTTGTTGGAAATATCTCCATCACTGGTCTCTAAACCTTGCGCTGCGTTTACATACAAATGAGAAGAAAACAAATATTGTTAGTATTTCTAACAAGAGCCGTTGGTATTCATTTTCAGTTTATTGGGTGACATCTGCCCTCCCAGCCATGTATTTTTTTTGTAAAGATTATATTTCAGTCAGGTATAATTTGTCATCAACGAAATTCATCGCGTGTTCACTTTGGGCTGTAAAATATGTCAGATGCTAATTTGCCTGTGTTTGCACATTTGAAATGTTTCGCATAATATCAGCAGCATATTTGGCGACATTTCAAATTGATGACGCAGTTCTTTCAACAAGCACTGGTTTTGTTAAATTTTCTTTCAACTAAGGGATTTTCATAGTAAAAATCTGAAAGTACTGGGATGGTTAAAGGGATCTATAACTTTGTTGACATGTGCAAAAAGCGATGAAGGGTTGATGCAGTGTATATTGCTGTTATCTCATATGTCCACAGGGTATTGTGTGAAAATTTCAAGTCAAATGGACATTGTATGGCCAAGTAATGAATGAAAATGCAAAGTGATATTCAGTAACTCACTGCACTCACTTTGTACATGGAAGAAAAACTCGCCCGGAGTTTTTCTTATCTGAATACTTCAATCATACATATCTTTGTAACGAAAGGGAAATTTGAAAAACCGAAACCTGTCCCATGATTTTATTGTTAATACGAATACAACAAGGTATAAGGGAACCGCTAGAATACAAATTTTATTTTGAGGATTTGGACAATGTTACTAAGTCCCTTTAATAATTGTGAATTCTAGTGGCGTAGCCAGGAATTTTACAAGGGGGGCTCCACCCTGCAACCATAATTACATACGGTAACATTCAGAAAGTCTTGTGGTATTGACTGGAATGCATTACGTAATGCATTACGTAATGATTTAAGAAGGTGAAATTGAGATAATTGATGACTTAAACGATGCGGTTAGGAAATGGGAAGAAATGATCATATCGGTTATTAATAGACATAATATGTCTATTAATAACCGATATGATCATTTCTTCCCATTTCCTAACCGCATCGTTTAAGTCATCAATTATCTCAATTTCACTCCAGTTAATGACTTAAACTTAGTCAATACCACAAGACTTTCTGAATGTTACCGTATGTAATTATGGCTGGAGGTTGGAGTCCCCCTTGTAAAATTATGCCTATCAAAACCAAACGCATGCGAAATAAAATTTCTCCATGGATGAATGAAACAATATTTAATTTGATTAAGAAAGGGGATGCAATGAAGAAGAAAGCAATTGATAAGAATAATGATCAGTTATGGAAACAAATATAAAAACATGAGAAATAGTGTAACATCCATCATTAGAAAAGAAAAGCAGAATTATTATAACATTTTTTTCTTTTCTGAATGTTCAAATACAAATCAGACATGGAAAGTTCTTAAATCATTTCTTCCAAATAGTAATAACAGATTGAATACTCCAAGCACTGATGATTCTTACATTCAAGCATGTACATTCAATGATCATTTTGCAAGCGTTGCAAGTAAATTACTGAATAATCAAAATGGTACAAATAGACCTTCCTATGTGTGTAGGTCAGTACCATGTGATGATATATTACATTTTACTGTTGTATCTAAGACTGATGAAATGATTGAAATACGAAAATTAAAGAATAAAAAGTCAGTTGGAATCGATGGGATATGTATACACATTCTCAAAACTTGTGCTGATATTTTGCTTAAATCTACTGTATAACGCATTTGATAAATAAATCAATCGTGCATGGCAAAGTACATAGAGCATGGAAAATCGCAAAGGTGATACCAATTAATAAAAAGGGTGACAAATCGAATCCGGATAACTACAGACCAATTTCGTTATTGCCATGCATTACTAAAGTTCTTGAACGAGTTATACAATTACAATTGTTACATCACCTTCAGACATATCATATTCTTGTACCTGTGCAGTCTGGATTTCGAGCAAAGCATTCTACTGTAACTGCTTTGGTTAAAGTAACCGATGATGGTTAATGGCAATGGACAAAGGTGTGTATACAGGAACAATTTTTGTAGATTTGCGTAAAGCTTTTGATATGGTTGATCATGCATTGCTCCTTAATAAATTATCGAGTATTGGTGTAACAGGCACAGCCTTAAATTGGTTCGAGAGTTGCTTATCAGAGAGAAGAATAGTAACTGTAGTAAATGATGCTACCTCTACTGAAAGAAGTTTATCTCATGGTGTGCCACATGGCTCAATTTTAGGTCCTTTATTGTTTACCATATTCATTAATGATCTACCTGATATATTCAAGCGATCTTCAGTTCACCTCTATGCTGACGATACTGTTATATATTTCTCCCATGGAGATGCTAAAGAGGTTCAGTCTGTTCTTAATAGTGAAATGCTAAAGTTAGATGATTGGATGCGTACAAATAATTTGTTTATAAATTACACCAAAACTGTTTGTATGCTTTTTGGAACAAGATATATGTTATCAAAGTGTAATGAAATTGATATAAATATCAGAGATATACATGTTTGCATTGAACAAGTTAAAAGCACAAAACATCGATAGAGAGTTGAAGTGGGATATGCATATTGAAAATATGTTTCAGAAAATTGGTAGACTTGTAAGCTTTCTTGGTAGATTACGTTATACTATACATGAATCTAACCTGAATGTCATTTATAAATCTGTTATACTTCCTCATTTTGATTATGGAGACTTGGTTTGGCGATCTGCTTCAAAATCAAAATCAAAATAGAGCGGGTCGAATCATAATGAGAATTAATCCGTATTCTCATATATCTACACAACATGTTCATAATACTCTGGTATGGGATTTTCTAGACAAACGTTATAAAACAAAACACTTGTACATAATGATGTGTAAAGTGTTACAAAATGTAACTCCTGATTATATGCTCGATAATATTTCATTGAGAAGTACCAATTATGAATTACGTTTGAGTCAAGTTATGAATTTGCCTAAACCTAGGTCAAACTGTTGTAAAAGAACGTTCTTCTACAGAGGAATTTCAGTGTATAACCAATTACCAATTGCAATTCGTTATACGAGCTTAAGATCATTTCAAACATTTTTAGATGAATATATTCCATAAAATTGTAAATATTTGCAGTTCCCTTTTTTTACTCGTTTTCTCTCTCTTTCCTTAACTCTCATTGAATTGTTCAAATGGCGTGGGAATTATTTTTTCTTAATTGGAAGTGTTTATATAATATTTGTCACCAATTTTAATTGAGTGTACATAATATGGAATAATTAATGAAATTATAATTTCTTTATTTTGCAATCATTGTATATAGACGTTTAATTGTATATACTGTATCTAATTGTGGGACCCCAAGGAAGAACAGCGGGTTTGTTTTTTAATTCTGCTGAATTGGGTCAATCCCCCGTTGCACTTCATTGCTGTATTTATTGTTGTGATTTCGGAAATAAACAAACAAACAAACAAACAACTTACGAGCGCGTAAGCGCGAGCAGTTTTGGGCCTGTATGGGACTGACGTGGGGCCTCTGGCGGGGGTCCAGGGGGCGGAACCCGGGGAGTTTCACAAAGATCGCAAGTCGAACTTAAAGGAACTACAGCGTCTAGATGGCCTAATTTTCACAATTAGGCTCTCTATAAGTAATCTTTCCTCAAGAAAAAGAATTTGGCAGTCATTTCCCATGAAATCAATACATTTTGGGGTAATTAGTAAATATCTAATTGTCCTGGTAACGCCCCTTTTAAATCGCCAAAATGTGACGTCATCTAAAGAACTTCGCTCCGTACACGATGCCTCTCTAAATTATGTAGATGACGTAAGCCGATGCATTGTCAATCGCATGTCAATCACGCTCCTGATTTTGGACCCTAAATGAAAATTAGCCTAAAATAACTACTGTGTTTATTCTCATGGATTTTTTTTCCAGCAGACCTAGTTTACAAGTCATCAGCTATGGAATAAGTGCCAAATTACGTTGTATTGTTTAGTTCCTTTAACACTAAGTTGGACTTACAAATTATGGAAAGCCATTAGTTACTTGGTTACATTGTTAAACGAGTTCGTTAAACAGGCCTACAATTTTGATAAAAGTCACTAACATTTCCTTTTATCAAAGAGTGTTCAAGTTATTATGAAATTATGTGGAAAGTTTCCAATATCCGCATTTGGGCTCTTTACTAATCATGTTAAATTCCGAAGATACAAATGGCTTTCCATAATTTTGAAGTTCAACTTAGTTCGACTTGTGATCATTGTGAAACACCCCCCCTGGAACCTTTTTTTGATTTTAGCTATTCAATTAAGCCCCAAAATCAGAACTACCGGCTAACAAGCAAACATAACCAAAAGAGGGTGCTTGGGCCCAGGTCCTGAGACCCCCCCCCCCCCCCCCCTCTGTGTAAATATCTCCACATAATTGCATTACTCAATGAATTATATTTAATTATATCTGACATTCTAATTAACCGCTGCCAGCACTAATTAAATGCAGGATGTTCAAACGTTAATTTATGAACAAAGATTATCTTCATGTTTTATGCTTTAAAAAGTAAGTATGATTTAAGATTCGACAGGGGAAAACTCTAAAACATCGTCTCACCAAGACTTAAATACTCAGGCACTGTGTTAAGATTGTATTTCCGTCACGTACATTTTGTCATCAACGAAATTCATCTCGTGTTCACTTTGGCCTGGAAATGGCAGATATGGCAGATGCTAATTTACTTGTTTGGGCACATTTTAGACGTTTTGAATATCATCAAATATGAGAGGAAAACAAATATTGTTAGTATCTCCTACAAGAGCAGTTTATATTAATTTTCCGCAGTTTATTGATTGACATGTATTTTTTTTTTAAAGGGTAGTACGGTTCTGGTCAAACTGAATTTTAGTAACCAAAACTTGCACTATATCATTACAAGCTAATAGTTATAACTCCACCATGCTCCACAAAAGCAGCCGTTACAACACAAGATGGCGTTCTCTAAAAACACATTCGTTTCATCTTTCAACCACTTTTTATAAAAAAATTGTGAATGTGATGTGTTGTTACAATGATTGAATAAAGAGATCATCAACAACTATTTCAAAAGACATTTTTTGTTGTTTAGATTTGTTTCTTATTCCAAGTAATTTGATCGCACAAGTTGATAAATAGGAGCGGCCATGTTCTTGTAATTACCCAACATGCCTTGCAAACTCTGACGTATGTGCTTAGGGCCGAACAAAAAGCTTTTCACTGATTTCAAAGCATATACAAGTATTCAGACAATGGTTTGAATTGGTGCTATTGAAATGCATTAGTGCATATCATTGACCGTAGTCCGCACAAACCTAATAATGGCGGTCTCCAGTGTTCGCGTGAATAGTGGTATACCCGATAGAGTTTTCACATATTTATTCCAAAGCAGAAATCTAAATATATGATGAAAATGGACAAATTAAACAGTCAAATAAGGATATTTTAAAAACGGCTAAAGAGTATTATGAAAAATTGTATACTTCCATTAACCCCTCACTAGCTAATTTTGTACAAATTTTACCTGAAGACTGTCCTAATGTTGAATTGTCATTAAAGTGATCCGTGTAAAGTGTCAGATATTGCACAAACTGACATTTGAGACTTCAATCCTATATCAATATCATTGTAAAAATAAAATCTTTCAATATAAAATTGAAAGATTTGTGAAAGTTTGAAAGAAAACGAACACTGTTTACCTAGTGAAAAAACGAATATTGAGTTCATATTTTTATCACCGACTACTGATGGTTTGTTGTAGATTTGTTGCAGTAATAATCATCCGTTTGATCTTGACGATATCCGCACCCGTGTATACAGCTACAGACGGTACGGAATTCATGGAATTTGCGCACGCTAGGCTCAAAGTTCAGTGGGTCGGGAAAATTTCCCACGAGCGCTGGCGCAGGACGTGTTCAGTGACGACAATTGTACTTTTTATCAAATCCGTTAGCTAACGCTTTTGAAATAATGATTTTCAATGATAATTATCTTCATACTAAAGGGACTTTTGAAAAAACCTAAAAAAACTAAACAACACGGCAGAAGAGAAACGAGGAAGCTCCAAGTATTTTTCGTGGAGCTAGACACTTTACCTGTGTCACTTTAAACTCTAAATAAAAATGTGAAGGTTTGGTAACATTGAACAAATGTTCAACCTATGAAAACACTATGTTAAAACTATGAAAAATAATAAAACAACTGGTTCTGATGGGTTCCTCGTGAATTGTATAAATCTTTTTAAAAAGTTTTCGGCGTCGTATTATTCAAAACTTTTAATTATTCATTTCATAGTGGTAAAATGCCTCTTGATCAAAGAAGAGTCATAATAAATCTTATTCCAAAGACAAATCAAGACCCCTTATTTTAGACAAATTGGAGACCCATTTCTGTTTTAAAGTATACTGATTATAAAATGCTCAGAAATGTATTATCCGAAATTATAAGTTGTGACCAGACTGGGTTTATGAAAGGACGTTATATTGGAAAAAAAAAATATTCGTTTGGCTTTAGATATGATTGATTATACAAACTAGTATGATATCCCTGGTTTTATGGTGCTAGCAGATATAGAAAATGCATTTGATAAGTTAGAGTGGTCATATATGTTTCAGGCATTAAAATATTTTAATTTTGGTGATGATTTTATATCCTGGGTAAAAGTTTTGTATAATGATATATTATATTCCTGTGCTATAAATGATTGTCATGCCTCTGAATTGTTAAACATTACTTGTGGTGTTCGCCAAGGTTGTACTTTAAGCCCATTGCTTTTTATTATTTGTAATTAAATAATTATTTGGATTAAGAGTGACACAAACATTCAAGGAATTGCGATTAATGATATAAATATTAAAATAAGTATGTACGCAGATGATACAACATTTTATGTGAAAGACATTCACTCTTTGTCTAGAATGATATATATACTCGAAATATTGAACAGGTATTCAGGGTTAAATATAAATCGTAATCAATCAGAAATCATAGCTCTTGGTTATAAAGCCAACCCCTCAGATTGAAACCCCCCAGATTGAAATATTCTAAAGGTCCATTCTATTTATTAGGCGTGCGTTTTTCAATGAACTCGAATGATTTATATGAATTAAATGTTGTGCCTAAATTACAAACTTTAAAACGAATTTTGGGAATATGGTCGTTGAGAGACTTAACGCCATTGGGTAAGATTATCATTGTCAAATCATTTGCCATTTCCCAACTTATTTTTCTTTTATCAGTATTACCGAAGCCCCCTGATTTATTTATTCATGAAGTTGAATCGATTATATACTCTTTTATTTGGAATCGTAAACCAGATATTAAAGATAAATCGGAAAACAATTACAGCAGATAATAATGAAGGAGGTTTGAAAATGTTACACTTACCATCAATTATTATAGGACTCAGGTTCACATGGGTGATGAGCTGGTTAAATACAGAAAATAAAGGCAACTGGAAATATTTTTTTGAATTTTATATGACAAATTTAGGCTATGATTTATTTATAAAAGAAATTCTAGTAGCCTGGAGTGATTTAATGTTTCTTGAGAATCCAAGTGATCATTTTATTCATAATCAAATTATTTGGAATAATTCATGTATCAAAATAAATGGGAAGGTTGTTTATAAGTCTGATTGGATAAATAATGGCGTAATAAAAATCTATCATTTATTAAAAAAGGATGGGTTATTTTTGAGTTATGATGAATTTGTCCAAAAATACCATAATTCGTTGTAATTTTATGGAGTTGTATTCTGTTATATCCGCCATTCGTTTACAATGGAAACATATTATTAAAAATGCTCCCATTTCAAATATGAATCAACATGAACATTTAATTAGAACTAAAATATGTAAAGTTGTTCATAAACTATGCATTGATAAAACAATTCAAGTTCCAATTTCACACAAAAAATGGAACTCAATTTCATTGCAACCGATAACGGATTGGAAAGAAATGTACGTTGTTCCCTTTAAATATGCATTATCAACAAAATTACGTTATTTTCAGTTTAAAATATTACGTAATATTATTGGGGTAAATCAATATTTGAAATTTGTTGGTATGTATATAAGATTCTGATCAATGTGGTTTTTTTTTAATAATGTTGAATCAATCGCACATTTGTTCTGGGATTGTCTTTAACCCATCAATTTATATTACAATTTCAGGAACACACCTTCAATAATAGAATTATATTATTTGGAATTCCTGGAGGTAATTTCTGACACTTGAATTGTGTTATTTTATACGCAAAATATTATATATTATCTACAAAGTGTAAAAATGGTAGATTATCATTTGAATTATTTAAGAAACAGTTGAAATATTATTATGACCGTGAGCGAATAATTTATTCAAAACGAGACAAATTATTTGTTTTACTTCTTGATAAATGGAGAGATGTACAATTGATTTGAAATATGTTAAAACACTTATTATGTTATGTATCATTTGTTTTACTGTGTACTGTGTACACATTACATCAATTATTTTGTATTGTGTACTCATGACATTAATTTGCTTTGAAAATTCTGAATAAATTTTACCAAAAAAAAACAAAAACAAAAAACACAATTTCAATTCCTCTTTGGTTAAATTTTTGTTTAAGTGTAGGCATTGAATTATTTTCATGCAATAAAATAATGTGGGTCCCACTTTTATTCCAATCTGATATATTTATTGATATTTCAGCTGTTTCTCAACCGATTTCGATCAAATAAAGTGTGCTTTATCTCTAAAATCATGACGTATAACACTTACTTTTTTTTATTACCTCGCGTGTAAATGAATTTTTTCCTGTAGAGCCCTAAACCAAAACATAACTATCCCTTTAAAGATTATATTTCAGTCAGGTATAATTCGTCATCAACGAAATTCAATGTGTGTACTTTGGGCTGTAAAATATAGCAGATGCTAATTTACTTATTTTGGCACATTTTAAACGTTTTGAATATCATCAAAAATGAGAAGAAACAAATATTTGTAGGATACAAGAGCCGTTCATTTTCAATTTGAGTGACATCCTCTCTCCTAGCCATGTAATTTTTGAAAGATGAGATTTCTGTTGGGTATAATTTGTTATCAATGTAATTTATCGTATTTACTTTGGGCTGTAAAATATGGCAGATGCTAATTCGCCTTTATTTGCACATTTTAAACGTTTCACATATCATCAGCATATTCAGTTTATTTGGCGACAATTCAAATTGATGACGCAGTTCTTTCAACAAGCACTAGTTTTTGTAAAGTTAAACAATCTGAAAATACTTAGTACTGGGATAGCCTTAGAGCCTCTGGCGGGGGTTCAGGGGCGGAGCCCCCGATAGCCTTCTGGATTTTAGCTAGTCAGAGCCCAAAAATCAGAACTACCGGCTTACAAGCAAACAAACGAAAAACACAAACAGTGGGTGTGCTCTGGCCCCAGGAGTACCCCCCCCCCCCCCCCCCACACACACACACACCCACACACACACACACACACATACCTCGCTGCGCCAGTGATTCCTCCATGTACATCTCTCCATTATATCATTACTCAAAGAATAATGTAATGTTTATCTGCCTTTCTAATTTCCCGCTGCCAGCAATAAGTCAATACATGAGGGGCAAACGTTCATTTATGAACAAACGAAGATTATCTTCAAGTAAGTTGCCTTTTGAAAAAGCGAGGTTCGCATTTTGGAATGCTCGTTCTATAAAAATAAAACCACATCAGTCATTGATTTGGTACTTGGAAATAAGTTGGATATTTTGGCAATCTGTGAATCACGTTTTTGAATCACGTTTTGTGAATCACCATTGTTGACCTGAAGCAGGCTCTCCCAGATTTTGTACTGCATCAGGTATCCAGACAAACCAAGGGAGGGGGAGTCTGCATCCTGCTCCATAAGTCATATGTTGTTAAGATAAATGCATTAGAGAAATATTTATCTTTTGAATATATTTATTCGTTATTAGGTTTGTAATTGTGTATAGACCCCCTTGTTCTAGAAATATCTCCCGGCCCACTTCTGTTTTCTTCGACGAGTTCGCTTCACTTGTTGAATATATTAGTGTATCATCAACCAACTTTATTATCGCAGGAGACTTCAATCTCCATGTTGATAATCTAGAGAATAGTGATGGAAAAAAGATGCTCGACCTTATTAATTTATTTGATTTGCACCAATATGTAAACGCGATCACACATACTCATGGTCATACACTCGATTTATTAATGACTCGAAGATCATTAGTCGAGGTCATTTCAGATGTTTCAATAATTCAGGGGTTGCCATCTGACCAGTGCATGGTTGACATTAGTCACCCACCTGCTGACAAGAATAAGATTTCTTTTAGAAAAATACACTCCATTGATATTCATAGATTTAAGGATGACATTTTAAAATCACCTTTGTATTCGAGTAGAAGTCAAGACGTTGAAGATTTGACAATTCAATACAATACTGTTCTCATCAATCTACTTGATAGTTATGCTCCGATTATTAATAAAGATATGACTACAAGGACTAACCCAACATGGTATATATACTCAAGAGGAGCTTCATGAAATGAAACACAAGAGACGACGTATCGAACGCAAATTCATGAAATCTGGCCTTACAGTTGATAAACAGATATATAATGATTATTGTAAGGTATACAAAATATAAGCTTGAAATAGCTAAACGTCAATACTTTACTAACAAGCTCAAGAATAGTGATGCAAAGACCCTCTTTAGCATCGTTAAATCATTGAGCACCCCCAATACCGATAAAGTATTGACTCCATTTGACTGCCCTAAAACTCTCGCTGGAGAATTCGCAGAGTTTTTTAGGCTAAAATCATTGGAATTCGTGCTGATCTGGATGCTACTGACCCTCTCCCTTTGTCAGTTGATCCCCCTAGAAGAGAGTCGGAATCAACTTTTGAATTTTGTATGGTTACTGAAGAAAACGTAAGGAAAATTATAATGGAATCTCCATTGAAAACATGTTTGCTTGACCCAATCCCCACTCAACTCCTAAAGAAGTGCATTGATCCACTCATGCCAATTATAACAGAAATTGTAAATAGTTCATTGTCTTCTGTGATAATGCCTGCAGTTTTGAAGATGTCACATGTTTCGCCAATTATTAAAAAATCAAAGCTCGATAGAGATGTTCTACAGAATTATCGACCATTATCACAATTACCTTTCCTTGCCAAGGTTATTGAAAGGTGTGCCTGTAAAGAGCTTCAAAATTACTTTGAAGCCAACGATTTGTATGCAGAAACACAATCAGCATACAGACTTAATTATAGAAAACAACTGAAACAGCACTTCTCTGACAAACATCGCGAAGCAATCTTAGTGCTTCTTGATCTCAGCGCAGCCTTTGACACAATTGACCACACAATGTTATTAGAGAGACTTCGGTCACGCTATGGCTTAGGCGAGGCAGCCCTCACCTGGTTCTCATCATATCTCAAGGATCGTAAGCAGACAGTTGTCATCAATGGCTCTAAGTCTCAACCTCACTTCCTTAATTGTGGTGTTCCACAGGGGTCTGTCATCGGCGCGCCTGCTTTTTCATTTTTATACTAGCCCACTCAGTGACATTATTTCTGAACACCAACTCAATCATATGATTATGCAGATGATGTACAATTAAATATTGATTTTGACCCCTTCAGAAAAGCTTAGTGCTATTCAACGCTTGGAATCTTGTGTTGCAGACATTAAGTCTTGGGCCACTCAAAATAACCTTAAATTTAATGACACAAAAACAAAAATTATTCATATAAGCTCACGCTTCCGTCCTTGTTGTTCTATCCCATTAATTAAAATTGGAGATACTTTTGTGCAGCCTGTTCCAAAAACTAGGAATCTAGGCATAATATTCCATGAACATCTCCAATTAAAAGATCAAGTTAGTAAAACTGTTAGTGCTGGATGGTCTGGCATCTATAAAATTGGGAAGTATTTGGATCAATCATCATCTGAAAAACTTGTCCATGCTTTCATTACATCACATCTTGACTATTGCAATAGTCTTCTTGCTGGTATACCTGACATTGAGATTTCAAGACTACAACGTATACAAAATGCGTCTGCCAGAATTATTACTCGTTCTAAACGCCACGACCATATTACCCCTGTATTGTATAATCTTCATTGGCTGCCTGTTTAATTACGCATACATTTAAAGGTATTGTTGATAATGTTTAAATGTTCTACAGGCAATGCCCCTTGATATTTAAGAAATTTGATTGTCCCGTATGCACCAACGAGAAGACTCAGATCTGCCACTCAAAATTTGTTTGTTATACCAAAAGTGTTTTCAAGATCTTATGGTGAACTGGGTCAAGAACTCTTCCTCAATTGACTCATTCAAAGATAATCTAAAAAATCATTTCTTCAAACACATTATCAGTCATAGCTCAACCACTTTCTATTTCTTTACTTTGTATACTCTAATTTCCTTTTCTAAAGCGCTTAGTGGCTTGTTTGCATTAAGCGATATATAAATTCATCATATTATTATTATTATAAATGTCACACACTTTAAATGTATGTTGTTTTTAAAGGGATCGTACAGTTTTGGTCAAACTGAATGTTAGTTACCAAAACTTGCACCATTACAAACTATTAGTTATAATTCCACCAAACCCGAAAGGTAGAAAAACTTACAAGCAGGTAAATACAAATTCTGTTATCATTCAAAAAGCAGCCATTAAGACACAAGAGGGCGCCCTCTAAAAACATAATTATTTTAACTATTTAAACAAAATGTGAATTTGTTTAAAAAATGATGCAATAGAGAGATCATTAACAACAATTTCAAAACCTATTTGGTATATTTTCGAAAAAGTGTAGCCATTATATAGTTGTTTTTCTTAAATAATGTTGAATAAATGTGGGCCCCACATTTCCTGTAAAAAATGTTGGATTACTGCGATAGCTCCCTTTATGATATATGCTTAAGGTGAGTTTTATTTCACTTAATCATTTCCAAGATATATTGATTTTACTGATCAAAGGCGCCTGGCATTTACACCCAGCCTAGTAAATGACTCGTAACCGCATGTTTCCAAAGCCAACCCAAATGCAGTTGTAGGAGTTAATTTATCGGTGGTATATTTGTTTAATATAATATCGATATTGTAAACGTCAATATTATTCCACAAAAAGTCATTATCATCTCAGCTAGCCCTTTTTTGTGTTCTTTTTTTCTTTCTTGACACTATCCTGAAGTTGGCTTGCAAACAGGCAACATGATGGCAGTATGTTTAAAGCATATTATGCAGATCGGTGCATCTTCTCAAGTGCTCTTTCAAATATCAGAAGCTACATAGCCTGAATATTCAAAGCACTGACATAATGTAAGTGTACTCAGAAATTAATGATATTATTTTGTCTCCGATTACGTTACTTTGTGTAGATACCAGGGAATGCATTTCAGGAGCCAGGCAATGCGTGGGCTCCAATAATATGATATCACTTAATATGTCAATTGATAGGGAAATCCTTTCAAGTGTGATGCCCACAGCTCTGTAAGTACGCAAGCTAAAAAGGTATAAAGTACCCTTTAGCCTGGTTCCTGCACCATTCGTCTCTTCAGATATCAGTTGATCATCATCAATTTCACTGACTCTCTTAGGCTCCAGTCTCCAGATAGAAACGATCACGATGAACGCCAAGCTAGCCTGCATCGTCATCCTTCTCATATCCGTGGCCATCAACATGGTTAGTCAGATTTCATTTATGTTTGAAGTAGCAAATATTAAAACGTAATTTTAAGAAGTTATTTTACGAAGTAATTTTAATAATTCTTGCTTATTTTTAAAGTAAAAAATACGAAGTCATAGTTATTCAGCCCCTTTTTTATGAGCATTGATTTTGGGTAAGGCGTTGGGATCCTAGGGCCATTTTTCTGAGGCAATGTTGTTTCCTAAATTTGCTACTTTTACGTCTCCAGCGATCCTCGGAACACTGAGACATTCTCGCTCCACGGCATGCCATAGAATTAGCTGTTGAACAGCGCGATGTTGCGTAATCGATTACCCCGTACGGTATGGCTCACAATTGTCTTCCTTATCAAAGGGAGAGCAGTCATGCGGTTCTTCTGTACAACTAATTCTACGGCAGGCCATGGGACGAGAATGTCTCAGTGTTCCGAGGATCGCTGGAGACGAAAAAGTGGCAAATTAAGGAAACGACATTGCCTCAGAAAATTGGCCCTAGGATCCAAACGCCTTATCCAAAGTCAATGCTCATGGTATCATTTTGTTGGAAAAAGAATGTTCTACCCAATCAAATAATAAAAAAAACAATGACATTTGGTCGATGGTGTTGATGATATTAACGATCGTAGGTGTTGCATTCTTTCTGGGCCACCCTTTATTATCGAACTTTACTTTCCTAACTCTTACCATATAGACCTAGGTCTATATGCTCTTACTCACTGCTTACATGATAGCAATGTACTTTGCAGCTTTACACGTTTGATTTTGAGTTACGATTTATTTCTATGTAATGGACATTCCATGATTGCTTAAAATCTTGTATATTTGTAAAGATAATTAAACAAACATGTATCATTATTTACATTCTCCATAAAAGCATCCAAAGTAACAAAGTATGTACATCGACATTATCATGAAGTTTTACAAAACAATGTCTTCATTAAATTACTCAAAAGTACAAATTAATAATATCAGTTGAGAATGTAGGAACAATAAAAAAAAACAAGGCAGAAGCCTTATTTGGTGTTGAGCCCGGTTGGAAAGACGAATTCATAATAATGTTTGTGGACGTGCTATTCAATTGCACAAATAGACACATAATAAGGTCAAACGTAGTGATGATTACAACGTAATTATACAATCGATCAAAATTAAGTTGTAATTATTTCTGTGTACGTAGTTTATTAATTTATTAGATAGCGTTAAATATACAGAGCCCTATATAGAGCCTTGTTTTCGCCATTTGACGACATGTATTGTTCTTTATATTCTTAATTGCATGATAAATACCTTAGTTTTCTTATCCTGTTTTTATTTTGAACAAAGCTGAATTCGGGCAAATCTGTTTAAATACTAAAGATCTTGTCGAGAGGGTGCTTCATGAAATATTTTTGCAAGGTACCGAAAAGTATAGGTGTACTTACTCAAAATGATATCACTTTTGAAACAAAACAGATTTTTTTTCTTCTTCAAAATCCGTCTTGAAACAGCTTTAAGTCATTATAAGGTATTGGGTGTTGACTTTTATTTACGAATATTAGTATAGTTTAATTTACCATTTTTAATAAATCCTACACATTAGTGAACAAATATATCATTGTTTCATTGATTCTGATAATCTTACAATAATTTATTTTTCTTAAATCACGTTTACAATTATTGAAAAAGAGTTGAATGTTATACGACTCTGCTCCGGTTGGCTTAAAGCAAACTAGCAGTATTGGGAAGCGCCCCAAACACATAAAATTAAATGTACGCTATAATCACCAACCATGTGAAAGAATATCATTACTAATCTGTGAATGTAAAAAGTTGGACAAAAACTGCTTTGAAATTGACTATTTGAGCAATAAAATGCTTAACACTTTGAGTGCGAGGGATTGCAAAGTTATATGGAATGTGTGTGCATTATGCTGTTCAAAAAATGACAAAAGAGGAGCATCTATATGTAGCTACGAGAGACTCAATGCATCCGCATTCCCGTGTGCCATAGGCGTCGATTTATTCTCCTCATTAGGGGGAGGGGGGGGGGGGGGGGGGGGGGGGGTTAATACGTCATTTCGACCATCTTCGGCTAGGGAGCGAAGCGACCAACCCAGCAGCGTGACCAGGATTTTATGACGGGGGGGGGGGGGGGGGGGCGGTAGGGGCCACAACATGTAACCGAATGACATGTGCCTAAAGTTAACACTGAACAGACATTGTGTGCACGTAGTGCACTTGGTGAGCACTTTAGAAACAAAAAAAACCTTAGACGGGTGGGGAGTATAGGGGCTCGCTATTTAACCCCTGCCGGGGCGCGATTTTTAAAATTTATTTACACGCAAGCGTAGCCATTTTCATAAAATACTCGTGAAAGCGCGCTGGTAAGCCAAGACTAGCTCGCGTGTGTTGATTTACACGCAAGCCTAGCAATCTCTCAATAAAATCGTGGTTTCACACACCATGATGACTGTGAGTGTGATGTATGTGATGTATTTGACAAAAATGGCTTCGCGTGTGTGTAAATAAAACAACTCGCGGCCGGGGCCCAGGGGGCAGAGCCACCGTTAGCTTTCCGGATGTAGCTGCTTAGAAGTGTCAATTGCAAGCACCCTGATGGAACCCTAAATGGTATAATACAAGGGATACCCATATTGTGAATCTCAATGGGGGTCCAGGGGGCGGAGCCCCCGGAAGCTTTTGGATTTTCGATATCCAGAAGTAAAGATGTTTTTCATAATTAGCTATAGTAAGCTCAATTTTAGTGGGCATTCTAGAGAGAAATCTAAGTGTGTATACAGGGGATTGGGTCAGATGGCCTTAATGAGTGTCCAGGGGGCGCAGCCCCCGGATGATTTTGGATTTGGGCAGTTTAGCACTCTCAAGATGTGGTTTAAAGGGAAATGCCAGTAGTGGAAAACAACTTTATTGACCAAACTAATTGATTAGTATTGTTGAAATAGCATAAGAAGGGGCGTGTGTGAACAAATCTGAACCTTAGTATACCGTTATAAGCAGAAATATAAGTTAAAATTTTTATGAAAGCCGCTGACATTAGGCCTAAATTCACCTTCAGTTTGGCCCGTCTGCGCTGGCCACATAGATACGCTCGTTCGAGCGATTCGCTCGTGCGAATTACCATGTGCGCATTCGCCATAGGATTAACACGCATCGCACGAGGCTTATTATCAACATAGCCTACAACCATCGGCGAGATATCCGCAGCGGATAGCTTTATAATTTACCAAATATATCAATTAGTAGGCGGTTTCCAGGCCAAATTTGTATCATCACGTATTAGCAAAAACATATTCTTTCACATGATTGGTAATAAGAGTGTACCTTTCATTTTTTGTGTGTGGGGCGTTTCCCACTACTGGCATTTCCCTTTAAAGAAGACTATTGTTTCAACAGTCACATAATGCGGAATGAGAGGTGGCAATGTCCCTTCATTTCATGTTATTTTATATTTCTGAACCCAAATATTGGGGGGGGGGGGGGGGGGGGGAATATGAATACAGACCATCCGCCCACCTCAAATATTTTTTGGGGGGATATATCCCCCATCCCCACCCCCCCCCCCCCCCCCGTGATCGCCCATGCCGTGTGCAAACCACACGGAAATCACGACACACGTGAATTTTTAAGTGGTCAGCCACGAGAAATCTAGCCGGCGACAAACGGGCGGAACCAAGCCTTGAAACTCCGGCCTAAACCCGGCGATGCGCACGGAATTTTCCTCATATTTCAGCATTTAGATTTAACTATGTTAATATACAAATAATACACGGTCTAGAGTGCGTTGTGTAAATGCATTGCACTCGAGGCTATGTTAGCTGTACGTTGTGCACGAGGCGAAGCCGAGTGCGCATGCGCACAGCTAACATAGCCGAGAGTCGATGCATTTACATGACACGCACGATAACAAGACCGTAGTATTATTTGTTTTATAAAACAGGCTCAACCACGGATTGTTTTATTTTGCTAGATTATTGAAAACAGACTCGCCACAATTAGTAACCCAGTCTATCTACTCTCTAGAGTGTGAATTTGTTAGGAATTTACCAAATTAATCATCACTAGAGTGCACTCGCTTCACTGAATTTGACTCTGCAGCTCAGCAGATCAAATGCAGTCGATGGGTAATTGCCGAAAATCCGAAAAATTTTCCGTTAAAAGTGAGAATTATCAAAGAATTGTATGCATTTCCATTCCAAAACTTACCAATATCAAACCATAAACCATATAATTTACGAAACTGCTAAGATTTATTTACTACAGAACAGATAATTTACAAAACGAAGCATTTTACATCTTTTTTGTATCCACTTTCGCAAGTTTGTCTTCGTAGAACTATGTTAACAAGCATTGTGACGTCACGGGGTTGTACACCTTCGGCACGATGGTTGCGCGGTATCGGCACGGTGGTTGCGCAGTATCGGCACGGTGGTGCAGTTGGTGAAAAGTAATCAATGCCCACGTGATCGGTATTAGCCAATCACGTTACTGAATTTACCGGAGCCGTTTATACTAGGTGTAACAAAATAACTGTTATGTTTTTAATCCGTAATAACTCGGTCGCTTATGAATGAAATTAAATAAAAACTTCAGACAATGTAAAGGGATAGTGTCAAATTTTCTGTGCCAGGTTTGATCAGATTTCACTTAGAGAAAGGGTGGCTATTGTCAATTTTTAAAAAAGTGTTACAAAAAACCTGTTATGTTTTTAATCCGTAATAACTCAGTTGCTTATGAACGGAATCAGGTCGACTGTCCGCGGTCACCTTTTGTGTCGGTGCCCTCATTGACCAAGTCTTTTGTTAGGGCTGCATCCCAACCAAATTGTTGTTTACTCCTTGAAACTTAATGCATCAATGAATGGGATATATTGCTTTATCTATGGGTGCATTGGGAAGAAGGTCTCAGATTGGAACCCACTTTTTTTTAAATTGACAATAGCCACCCTTTCTCTAGGTGAAATCTGATAAAACTTGGCACAGGAAATTTGACAGTATCCCTTTACATTGTCTGAAGTTTTGATTTAATTTCATTCATAAGCGACTGAGTTATTACGGATTGAAAACATAACAGTTATTTTGTTACACCTAGTACCACTTAAACCATGGCCAATACAGTGATTTCCGTAACTTTCCCAATACTGCTTTTTGGCTAATGCACCTGCGGCGGATTTTCTACGATTTCGGGAAGTTGGGATATCGCATGGTGTCTGCGGTATCTTTGTGTAGCGGTCACATATTCGCCAGGGCACGTTCAATGACTTTTGGAGTAAAATAAAAACTAAGGCACGCACTTACAATATAAGCGCCCATTCGGATGACTTACGGGCAGTGGCGTAGCTACGGGGGGGCACGGGGGGGCACGTGCCCCCCCAATAATTTCGAAAAAACAATAGAAAACATAAGGGGACATTTTTTGAAAAAACAAAGAAATACATAAGGTGTGCCCCCCCCCCCCAATAATTTTCGTGCCCCCCCAATCAGTCCGACCACGCTACGCCACTGCTTACGGGACTCGTATGGACATCGCAATAAAGTCTTACAATAATTTTGAAATCTTACGACTATACCATGCGATTTAAGTGGCCCAAAATTCAGTTGAAAAATCGTACGATATTCATAATGTCATCATTTTAAATGTCATTGCATTCGTTTTGTATTTATATATTTGAAATGTTTTTAAACAATGTAAACATATTGTACAAATCAGCGTTTGGCTGCCAGGCATTTTGTGAAAAACGTTTTTGAATTGAATTGAATTGAAAAATAAAATAGTTCATACATTCTAGGAATAGAATTTGAAACAATTCGAAAAATGGTACATAATATGCAAGTGGGTATCTTATTTAATCTATTCCATTTTTAAAGGAATAGTTGAGTTTTGGTATAGAGGGCGCTTCACATAATAATTTTTTTGTGAGATAATGAAAAACTGAGTGTAAAATTTGAAAGAGCATAATATTTTAATGACAGAATAAACTTTATTTGATCAAATTCGGTTCAGAAACGGCTTAAATTTCCATAAATGTAACCATTTGTAATTTTGAACCAACCGTTACATTTTGTTTTTAAATGCTTCCTCTTTTCAAAAATTTCCAAAAGAAGTTTTGTAATAGTTGTTGATTATCACTTTAGCTAATCACTATTTTTACGAACCATCACATTGCACAATATTTTTTTTATTTAAGATGGTTGAAACCAATGAGTTTTTAGAGAGCGCTCACTTGAGTTTGAACGGCTCTTTTTTAATGATAACAGGCTTTTTACTTAATAGTCGTTTGTAATTTTGTATTCCTTTTGAGCATGGTGGAGTTATAACTATCAGTTTGTAATGTAATGGTGCAGGTTTTGGTTAATAAAATTCAGTTTGACCAAAACTGTACTCTCTTTACCAGAACTCAACTATCCCTTTAAAGGGGTAGTACAGTTTTGATAAGGCTGAACTTTAGTAACCAAACCTGGATAGTGACATTATAAACTAATAGTTATAACTCTACCATGCTCGAAAGGTATACAAAATTACAAACGACTATTAAGTAAAAAGCCTTTTTTTTTCTTTTTCAAAGATATTTATTTTCTCCAAACAATAACAAAATAACAATCAATACCAAGATTAGTACATAAAATAATTTGCATGTTTACATAATTGTATATAATATGATCTTACATTCACATCTAAATAGTACAAATTAACTTTTACTATTTACATCAAATAGAGCATGAAACATGCATGCATGAAGAAAGCATAAACATAAAAAAGGGGAAAATAGGAGAGAACAAAACATTCCCCCCCAAAAAAAACACAAACAAACAAACAAACAAAAAAACAAAAACACCTATACAAGCACTTACATACACACATACACACGCGTGCACAGACACCCACACACACATCCACAGAAAACATGCCTACATCTTGTGAGAATCTCGACCAATTATCAGCTATGTTTATTTCATTGCTTCTGTTCGCCTTCCCTATTTTGTTCTGCACGAAGCTATTTTAAATTGTCCCACTTTCTAAAATGATATGTTAGGGTACCTCGGTCTCCCGCTAGTTTCTTCTTCTCCTTTCTATTTTCTAATAATCTTTTCTTAATCTCCAAAGGAGTTGGTGGTTTATATTTATTTTTACTGTCTATAAATATCATATATTTTATCAAAATTATTATATGATTTAATAACTGTTCCTTCCCTATGTTTAACTCAATTATCCCTACATGGATACCTTTCCAATTTATATTTTTAATCTCTACTAAATTAAATAGATTCCCACACTCTTCCCAAATTGGTTTTACTTTCTCACAAAGACAAAATAAATGCTCGTAAGTTTCTTCATATTTACCACAAAAAGAACATAAATTACTATTAACCATTTTAAATGTATATAAATGTAATTTAGTATATATAATATTATAAATCATTTTAAAGTGAAATTCTCGAAGCTTACTATTTAAAGTGCATTTTCTAAGTCTTACGAATATTGATTGTATATCTTTCTCATTAATATTATAAATCTGCTCTAAATTTCGTTCTGCATATGATTTTTCTACTCTCTTATTTAATAAAAATGCATATATAATTGTTGAAGTAATTTGATCTAACAAATATACCCTTTCAAAAATTAAAAAGTCCATATCTAATTCCCTATCTATATTTGAGTGAGTATTTTTATTTTAAAATTGTTTCCATGAAGGGGGAATGCCAAGAAAAATACGCTGTATTTTTGTGATTTCTAAAGTATTTAAACCCTTTCTTTGAAATTCCTCATTTGCTTTTATATTGCCTTCCTCATCAATAATATGATGCAACTTATAAACATTTTTTTTAAATAGTTGTTCATCAAAAGGAACATGACCATCAATATAAACAAATCTATTATTATAAATAATCTCATTCCTTTTAGATGTATCTTTTTTTAACAAAAACGTTTTCGTGGCCATCCAAACGTCCAACATATCATTCAAAAAGAGCCATTAAAACACAAGAGGGCGCTTTCTAAAAAGGCATTGGTTTCAACCATTTTTCATTCACAATTATGCATGTGATGTTTTATTGAAATAATGATTAAATAGAGAGATCATCCAAAACTATTTAAAAAACGCTTTTGAACATTTTTGAAAAAGTGCAAGCATTTTTTTAATTTTTTGAAAAAATCATCTAATTATTCGGGCCCCAAATAATTATAAGATCACATATATTTACTGATATTTCACTGATATTTATTCTGCCATTGAAATTGCATGTTCTCTCAAATTCGACACTCAGTTTTTCATTACCTCACAAAAAAATTGTGATGTGCAGCGCCATCTCTACCAAAACTAAACTACCCCTTTAAGAATATTTTCAAGCTCTGTGTAATCAACTTTGACCAATTCAATGCAAATTAAACAAATATATATTCTGGATTTTTCTATAAACATGTATACACTCTCCAAAAAAAATTAACCAACTGGTTAAAATTTTAACCAACAGTTGGCTTCCAGGTGAACCTCCCAACTCTTGTTAAAAGATTAACCAACCCTAGTTGGTTACAAGTTTAACCAACTATATATTACAACTTTAAACAATTATTTGTTAAATATTTTTAATCAACCGTAGTTGGTTACAATTATAAGTAACTATTTATTAAAACTTGAACCAATTATTTGATGAATAATTTAATCAACCCTGGTTGGTTTATACAAGTAACCAACAGTTGCTTACATTTTCATCTATGTAAACAACTGTTGGTTAATTTTTATTAACCAACCAATTATTGTTTGCAGGAAGTAAGCCAAACAAATATTAACAATACCATTCTACTGATTAATTTTTATAATACATTTGAAACCGTTAAAATTCCCACAATATTTTGAATATTGAGAAATGGTAGGGTGAGGAAATGATTCCTATGTTGTGAAAGTGAAAGATCATTTTGCAAAAATACAACCGGGAAACAGGAATACATTACGCCATTATGATTGCCGATTCCCCGAGGGCCGATTCCCTGCCTGGTCATGATGTATGTAATGCTGCTGCAGACTAGTCCGGCTGGCAGCAATCATTGGGAATTTGCCAGAGGCTGCATGAGGGAATTGGCGGTCCCGTCACTGCGATTTTAACACATTATTCAAAATATTGTGGGAATTTAAACGGTTTCAAATGTACTATCAGTAGATTGGTATAGTAAATATTTGTTTGGCTTACCTGCAAACATTTTAAAGGAGGGGGGAAATCCCGGCTTTGATTCAGGTTTATAGCTTTAAATATGTGCCTTTATTGATATACCACACTCTTTTTTTCAAAAAAATCCTTAAGTTGGGGGAAAAAAGGTAAATTTCATGCAACTTTTTTGCTTTATTTCGCATCGGCGTTCCATGCTCCTAAAAAAAAGTCATTTATGGCGGAGCGGGAATGTGCGCACGTGTCACCCGATTCATGACATCACATGCAGACCGCAACGCGGAGGAATGTGCATTGTTTACATGCAGAGCCTATGACTTGCTAGTCAAACAAACTCGTTTTTGCTTGTAAATTGAGGTTTTACTGAAAATGCTTAAGAATTGCTAAGAAATGAATTGTAGCAGGATGCAGCTACACATCTGAGTGTATATCGTCCATGATATAAACCTGAACAAATGTTTGCAAATATTGAAACAAATGGAAATAATATCTCTGTGTCAACGTGAGTATTGCACTCAGCGTGTACATCTATGACCGAGCTAAACTGCGATTGCCTGCAGGTGACGTCACAAAGATGACGTCATTTTGTGTTCGCCCGGGACTCAGTTTTTTTACGGGGGTTCCGAAAGTGAATTTACAAGTTGATTTTTTTATTTTACCGGGTTTTCCCACGAGGAAAATATGTTTTTATTAGTAATCTTCATGAAAATCTACCTTAGATATAGTAAAACCCAATTTTGAGGCAGTTTTCTTGTCACCATACCTGAGGAAGTCAAAACCCAACTGCTTGCGCCAGTGGCGTACCCAGGATTTTTAGAGACCAAGTCCCAGTGGTTGAGAATCCTGTAAGCGGGGGGGGGGGGGGGGGGGGAGAGGGGGGGGGGCGGGGGGGGGGGGGGAGTAGTCATAGACAATTTTCGAAGCCGAGACAAAACATGTTAGACATTTTCGAGGCCGAGACCACTGTTTTTCGCACTTTTCGAGGTCGAGACCATCGAAAATGGCGCTAAAATGTCGTCTAGAGACCAGTTAAAATTTGAAAAGGGTGAGGGGGGGGGGGGTTCAAACCCTCCAAAATAGTCATTTTGGGGTCAAAGGGGGGGGGGGGGAAGAGTTAAACCCCCAACCCCCCCCCCCCCCCCCCAGCTTGAGCCAACGATTGGTTATTTATTTTAACAAACCAGTTTTAATACATGAACATTTTACCAGTGTTTTAAGAGTGTACACACCTGCACATTTTATGATCATTCACTCTTTTTATTGATTATTATTTTGTTCTATTGCACAAGAAAATGGAATCATTCAAGCGAAATGGTAAGATATGTTCAAGCTAGAAGTGACATGTTTAAAAAGTCGATATATGACCTTATACAGACACCCATGAGCGTGTATCGGAGATATAACCAAGGATATGGGAGTCAAACTCCTACTTCCCTGATATAACGAACAATAAACTAGCAGTCAAATATCTTGGCTCCCCTTCAGTCCGTGTACGCTAATTGTTAACGGTGACTGTTTGAATCCACAGGCAAGCGGTTGCCCAAAGATGTCAGGCGTCGATTGTTGGCCTGACGACACATCTCCATCTGGAATCTGGTGCGTAGATGTGCGGAGGCGCCGTGCGGCAGCGCCGGCCGACGATACTGAGGACATCAAACCGTTGGCGAAACGGAGTGCCGTGCAGCACAGTGCTGCCGAGCAGAAGCAGAATCAGGGTTAGATCCCGGAGGATATAATTATCCACTCTCAAGAATCATCCCCCTCTTCTCAAAGCAGATCTGCGCCACTGCACTGCCCATCAGGGACGAAGTAAAATGAGCGAATATTGCCCGATGGTTATCTGCATGCATTTGAAATATTAATTTACTTTGAATATTATGAATCTTTAGTTTGGCCAACAGCTATTACTGTTTGATTCAACACTCTTCCTACGTATGCATAGTTATGTGTGCGTTCAAAATATTTTGTGTCACACTTTTTGGTTTGTTACGAGGTTTTATTACTTTTCAGAGAGTTGTATGTAGTAGCCCGGAAACCTAATAAATGACTGTATAATCATGGAAACTCCTACTTCCATTGTATAATTATATTCAAAGATTTGTTTGGGACATATTCCGGCCTGAGTATTAGAACCAATTATACACTGTTAAAACGCTGTGTAAACAAATTGAACAACTTGTTGAAAATTTTCTACAACCGCTGTTTAACATATGAGCCATCCAACTCTTGTTGAAAACATTCAACAACCCCAAAGTTTACACAACTGTTGTTTAATTTTTTTTTCTACAACCGTTGTTTAGAATAAATTTTAAACAACCCTGTTGTTGAAATAGCAAATACAAAAATGATTTTACTATAAAACGGCAAGGTCGTGATCGAACCGGGGACCTTTGGGTTATAAGACTAACACGCTACCTCGTCACTATCTCGTTTCGCTTGGTTTGCAATGGGACAAAAAGGGTTTTGTTGCGATGATTTCGCGGTCGAAACTATCACGTGATTTAACACGTTTAATAAACGCTTGAACAATGGCCGCTTTACACAACCCTTCTTTCTACAACGAATGATGCTACACCTAAGGTTGTATAAAAACAACAACCATTTATACACAGCGTTTTAACAGTGTAATGACAGAAAAGGTATACTATATGTTTCCACCAGTTGAACAGCCTTCCGTGTATTCCTAATTGCTAAGCACCCCTTTTAAATTCGCAATATCATGGGCATATATATAACCACTTCAAGAGTGATTGAGCTGGTAGGACTGACACTGCGCCACAAATACAATTAATAGAGATTGATATCTACACGCACTTTCGCACCTTATTTTTGTATAATCTTCAAAGACACATGTTCTCTCATTTGGTTCTGCACTTCAGTACCGCACAACAGTACGACAATACTCTTACCCAGAGGACTTTACTGATTTTGGAAGAAGTTCTAAAAGAAGAAGAAGACGCATAGGCGTAGGAGGCGGGGGGCTGGGGGCTGCAGCCCCCTAGAGTTTTGAAAACGGCCATATTCGGGTGCAAATCATGTCATATTCGGGCAAACTTTGTCATATTCGGGCAAATCCATGTCATATTCGGGCAAATTAATGTCATTTTCGTGCAAATTCATATAATATTCGGGCAAAATCATGCTACATTCGGGCAGTGTCATGTTATTTTCGGGCAAAACCGTCTCATATTTGGGTAAGATCTTGTTATTTTGGACTAAACAATTGAAAACATGTAATTTTCGTGCATCAAAGACGCGAGTACTTCAGGCAAAAGACCTCAGCCCCCCCCCCCCCCCCCCCCCGAGAAGAACGTGCTCATACGCCCATGTTATGACGTAGCCAAATGACGTCTGCAATGACCTCATACGCCCTGTGAAGATATAGGTTTTCCCGCTCGATTTTGCGATTGTGTCATTCGAATTGATAATAGGAGCAAACGAATTCGCGCGATTTGCGATCGCCGTGTCAAAGCAGCATTCGAATTCGTAAATAGTCGTTCAAAATCACGTATAAGTGAATTTGCACAAAGAGCATACCTTTTCATCAATGGTCATTCGAATTCGCGAAAGGGCAGTTGACGGTTGGCTGCACATTCGCGAATTCGAGTGCACATAAATGAACTTCTGTGTCTATTCACGAAAGCATATGCGTATGCATGAATTCGCTTGCACTTATTCGGAATTTGGAAGACCGATACCAACGATTACGCGGTAATGCGTGAATTTGAATGACCCTTAATGAATTCGATTGAAAAAAAGTGTAAAATTGAGCGGGAAAACCTATATTACATTGGTGATTTGGGAGTTAGTTTGTTTTCTTCTTTTAAATTCATTTTCAATGAAGTGATATCTATTAGTCATATTTTGATTCCTTGAGTAGAATTAGAAAATTCAGTCTAAAAGTCGACATCATATCAGTGACATTATTGTCTGCCATTTCGAACAAATACAGCTTTCGAATCACATTCTACGATTTAATTGAGTGA